>JADLZN010004009.1:18580-67379 GCA_018155175.1 Sinocyclocheilus anophthalmus | reverse complement strand
GATATGTCCGCTTCAGTAATCACACAAACCCCAGACACCCAGCGCCAGTCTCGTTTCGATACACGGCGTGATACGAAATATTTACATTTCGTACTTTGTTGTAAAAACCTTAGACGTTTAATTACGCATGTCTGTTTTGATTGATAGATAACACGCCACAAGCGTTACAGATGGAAAATCAAAGAGTCTCCCCCGAAACACACCAGTTAGATATTTGCGCGAGCTTTCGTGTGTGTTTTAACTGTCATACCCACACTGTAAGTTAAATTTGACAAAAACCAAAGAGTAAATAAAGGTATTACTCAAATAAGTGTGAATAACTAAACTAAAATAAATAAAAACAAACAACATTTTCCTATGGCTTAGAGATGATTGTTTATAAGGTAAAAAACTTGTAGTCTGTAGGTTATCCTATTTTTAAAGTTAAAAGTGTTGGTCTAATGTTAAAACAGATAGAATGTTTTCATCATTTAAGAAATTATATCGATTTATTAGAAACACTGCTTTGTTTAATTCTGTTAACATACATTTAAATCTTATCTTTGCTGGACTCCGGTGTTAGGGGATGTGTTAGGGGATGGTGTAGGTGCGGCCTGAGAGGTGCGCTCCTGAGCTCATTCAGTGTTTTGACAGCAGCGTGTGAGGATGAATTGACGGAAAACATCGTAAGATGAGAGGGTCTTTTTTCTTTTGTTTAACTTGTGAAAAACTCTAACTAGTTTTAAATTGTAATGGTAGAGTGCAACATAGACTTTGCCAAGTATCTTATTGCTTAACGTTCTGAATTTTTGTTTGTTTTTTTGTTTGTTTTAGATGGTCAATAATCACCTTTTTTTTTCATTTTCTAACAGTTACAAACTCTCAAACTTTTAAAACGTAACTGCCCGTATTGTTTAAAACAAACGAACTATTCTGTATAGAGTATAATGTGTGTGTATATATATAATTATTATTATTATTTTTTTTTTTTTTATTTATATCACGGTGAGATGTCCGCAATTTTTTATTTTATTTTCTAACCGTTAACAAACTTTTAAACTGTAATGTTACAAGATTTTGACTGCACGTACTTTTTAACAAACTATCTGGAAGGATACTTTTTGTTTCAGATCATGGTGACAAGTCACCATTTTTATTTCATTTTCTAACCGGTAAGAAACTCTAAATAGTTTTTAAATTGTAACAGAATAACTGCCGTATTGTTTAACGAACTATCTGATTCTCTTTTTTTTGTTTGTGTTTAGATAGATGGATAGATGGATAGCGGCCTAGTTTTTCTTTTTTATTTTCTAACTTGTAACAAACTCTAACTAGTTTTTTAAATTAACAACACTTAAATATTCGTCTTAACCCCTGGTTTTTACTCTTTTCTGGAAACACAGACATTACTGTTTATATATTTTATATAGTTTGATGTTTTTCTTGAAATGTAGGTGTGTGTGAAAACTTTAATAAAAACTTCCCTTACCCCAGTTTAATAAGCATATCACGTTTCACAATTTAAAGTTTAAAGCACATAGTTAAAAACAATTAACCCACACAAAAAACACTTTCCCAAACAATCATAAAATCCATGGGATCATTGGGGTGGATAAACAGATGGACGGTTAGATGGGTGGGGGGTGTACAGAAACAGGTGTCCAAACAGGTGTCCATTTATGATAGGAGGAGGGGGGGTTTATGAGGGGCAATAAATCAAACTTTTTGACACATAGTAGCCTATACTCTCTCTCTCCTATGATTTCCACAATGCATAAAATGCAGATGGAATTGTGGAATCCGGTCACAAAAATGGAATTTAAAGTATACAGTGGCATTCCTAGAGGGCGCAGCACGAGTTCCCTAGAAGGGGAATGTCTTGGGTTATGCATATAACCATTGTTCGCAGAAAGGGAATGAGACGCTGCTTCCCTTCGCCATGCCTAGGGCTTGCCTGTTTTCACGTCTCATTCAGACAACCAAGTTGGTGATGTGTTTGGCAGCTGCCCTCTTATACTTCCGGGCTCCCGCCTGTGACTTCACGGGCTACATGGGCCAGTGGGATTGGAGATGGTTCAGACGTGCTTCAGACACCGGTCCTGCTGATGGAAGTCCTCAAAGTGTTTGCTACAGGACGCAGCGTCTCGTTCCCTCTCGGGGAACCATGGTTACAGGCGTAACCCGATTCTCAAAGTAATAATAACAATAACACATTTTATAAATTTTTTTTAATGGAATATTGCTTAATTTTTTTGTCCATGTTTTAATTTAAGTAGTAAACCTCTGTTGTGCAGCACTTTGTTTGCAAAAAAAAAATAATTAAATAAAATAATGTATTCTTCAGATTTAATCTTATTGGATTTTACAAGACTTTAATTAAGCTGTTAATTAAATTCATTTGATTACCAAAGGTTTTGATAATTAATTTGTATTTGTAAATCATAAAACACAGAACCCAGAAATATCAAAACAAACAACAAAGAATTTCTGAAAAACAAATAAGTAAAAAATTCAATGCATTAGACATCCTTTATGATTATTAAAATCTGAATCCAAAATAATAATAATCATAATAAATAAATTGGGAAACAGAATTTGGTAAAAATAAAATTCATTTTTAAAGGGCCCTACATATAATCAATTCAAGAGCCCTCTACACACTATTTATACTAAAAAAATGTAATTAAATAGAGCATAAGTATGCAAATTGGGGGTCTTGATAATAAAAGGGAGAACCACTGAACAACATTTTTTTTTTGAGTGAATATATTAAGACTTTCAATCAAAAACAATGAAAAAAAATATATAAACAATATAAACACAAAATCTGGCTCAGATGTAAATTAAATGACTGTTCAATATGTGCAATGATGTGGAAATAAAACGTGTTGATTTCTAAAGCCAGTTTTTGTCTATTCAGTAATACTCATCAATGACAACAATGTTATTTGTTATTTTCAAAGTGTATTTTTAGACAATGTTGGTTGATACAAATTGATGCAATTACTTCAATTCAAAATTAATCAATGTACAATCTTAATATATAGACCTTTATATAAACCACATTGCAATGCACTACACTGATTATTTGCACAATACTACCATTCAAAGTTCACTCCCTTTACTATTTGCACTTCTGGTCAAATGCATTTCATTGGCTCTTTACTTGTGTGCTACACAATGACAACTGATTAAAATATAATCAAACAGCTTTTGCATCTGAGATACTTAACGGAAAGTTGACGAGTTCTGCAGTGTAACATGCTGTACTCCATCTAAATCTACTTTAAACAGATTTTTCTAATGGGTTTTTAATACTATGCATGCAGCTTTTATGAGCTCAAAGTAATTGGAATAATTGAACTTCATTTGTCACACTGTGAGACCACTGGAATGAACCAGTGAAGGCAAAACAAAACTTAAAACATACACTTTCTCTTAAATTCAAATACATCTGAATCTAAAATCTAAAAAAATACAAATAAAAAAAATCTCATGGACATGCAATGCACCACACAGCCAGCATAAGTAATGCAATTGTTATTTAATAAGAAAGTCACTTACATATGCATGTGTACACACACACACACACACACATGCACACACAGCATGCCACATGAAAACCAGTGCAAATTAAGAAAGACGGAGTGGCAAACACACACAAAGCAAGAAAAGAGCTTTATCCATTGATTCAGTGTGGGAAAGAGACAGTGATGCTCCGTTACCTTGCAGCAGCTGAAGAAAACACACTTCGAGAGCGCTGCCATCTGCTCCGAGCACAGGGTGCAAAGACCAGGACCAACTCTGACGTTCCCGTGCTCTGTATCTCTCTCTCTCTCCCTCCCACCTTCGGAGTGGACTGACTGCTCCTGTAGATTTATCAGCATGGCTCTCTCTCCAACTCCTCCTAACCCCTTCGTCCCCTCCCACTGTCTTTCTTGAGAGTCTTACTCCAGCTCTGCCTTCAGCTCATCGTAGCGCTCTCTGTCTCGCTTTCATTGTCTCTCCTTTGGTCATTTTCTCTCTCTCTCTCTCTCTCCACCTCCTCCTCCTCTCAATCCTCTGCCCTCCTCATCCCCCCCCTGTCCCCTCTCCTCTCTCTTCTCCCTCGCACTCTCACCCCTCCTCCCTTCTCTCTCTCTCTCTCTCCTCTCCTCCTCTCTCTCCTCCCGCCCTCTCGCTCTCGCTCTCGTCTCCTTCTCCTCTGCTCCTCTACCTCTCTCTCTCCTCCATCCTCTCTCCTCCTCTCTCTCTCCCTTCCGATCGCCTCCCCCTTCTCTCTCCTCCCTCCCTTCAGTCACCTCTCGCCCTCTCTCTCTCTCGCTCCACCCTCTCTCCTCCTCCATCTCCCATCTACTCTCTCCTTCCCTCTCTCTCCCTCCCGCTCTCCTCCTCTCTCGCTCTCCTCCATCCTCCTACTTCTCTCCTCCCCTCTTTCCTTCATCCCCCTCTCGGGTCTTCTTTCTTCCCCTCAAACCGTCGTCCTCCTCTCCTCGTCTCCCCTCCATCACTTCTCTCTCTCTCTCTCTCTCTCGCTCTCCCTCTCCTCCGTTCTAAACCCGTCACTCACCTCAAGCCCTCATCTCTCATCTCTCCCGTCACCCGTCCCGTCCTCTCTCCTCCTTCTCTCCTCTGCTCTCTCCTCTCTCTCTCCCGGTCGTCTTCTCTCTCTCCCTCTCACATCCTCTCTCTCCCAATTCGGCTTTAAAGTGTCATGAGCAATTGGTTTTTAAACAATGTATGCCAAAGCATAGTTTTACACTGAATCTAGAACAGATATATATGCAACAAAAACATGTATGTATATACATTTAAAAAAGTAAAACAAATTAACATTTTAGAATCGTAGAATTCTACAAACAATTTATAATTCAGTGTGTATGTGGTGTTTGTGTGTGTGTGTTTTCGGTTGTGTGTGTTTGTTGACGCATCACTGATTTTTTGACTCCTCCCTCTTTTTGTGACAGGCATCAATGTATCTTGCTGCTAGTAAGATGCAATCTTGTTTTTCACCTAATAAATATTTAAGTTGTGTTTTCTTGTTTAACATTTTAAAATCAGGGTAAAGTATTTCAAATTTGGGATAAAATGTGTTTCTAATTTCTTCATTGTTCGGGCAGCTGGTGAGGAAGTGTTGCTCTGTCTCCACTTCCCCATGATTACAGTGAGGGCAGATGCGGCTCTCTCTGGGCAGCCAGTGCTGTCGATATCTGCCCGTCTCTAGAGTCAGAGTATGGCTGCTCAGTCTGTACCTCATCATCTGTCTTCTTAATTTACAGTCTCTCTGCACTGTACTCAGAATATTCCCGTCAGTGTTAATCTCTATTTAAGCGGCCCAACAACCATTGTCAGACGGGGGTGGGGTGGAACCCGTGGTGGGTTCTGTTGTTTCTCTCAATAGGTGAATCTTTTTCTGTGTGTGCCTTTTCTAAATTTGGTTGGGCTGCAATTTTGTGGAAATTGAGAGAATTTTCTCTCTCTCTCTCTCTCTCTCTCTCACTTCCGGTGTGACTGTTGAGCGTGATGTGGTGCGAGTGGTGTTTGTGAGTGAATTTTTGAATCTTTTTTTTCTTTTCTTTTTTCTTTCTTCGCTTTTTAAGTTTTGGTTAGGGATTTGATTGGTTGGGCCGCGTGCTGCAGTTTCACTGTGCGGGCAGCATGACGGCCCCACGGTCACAGGTGTTGAGTAATCTCACGCGGCGCCACGGGGTGAAAGTAGCGTCCGCGGTGAGTGTGGAAGACTGCCGTTTAGCTGTAGGTGAGGTCGTGGGGCATGAACACATCATGTCGGCCTCCAGGATGAACAGTGCCACGGTTGTTTTTCTCAGTTCAGTTGATAAGGCAAATGAGTTAGTGGAGACTGGTATAGTTGTCGACAATCTTTTTACTCCTGTACTCCCGCTTTCTATGCCATCTAAGAAGGTGGTGTTGTCTAATGTCCCGCCTTTCGTGAGTGACAAGACTTTAGTGGGAATTTTGTCCCGATATGGTAAAGCGTTGATGCACTTCTCACACTGTCTCACTCACCAGCTCGCTATCTCACTTTGTGTCTGTCTCTCCGTCACGCTTCCATTTTAGCGTGTCCAACGCCTCACTCTCCGGTCGCGGGCGAAAAAGTCACATGCTCTGTTCTGGCGCTCTTTGCCCGCGCAGCGGGGCTGTGGCTTGCCGGCGGACTCGAAGGTAAGGATGCCGAAGATGAAGAACTCAACTTGTCACTTCATCTTAAAGTTGATGATTGTGATTATGTGATTTATGCTACTACGGAAAAAATGAGATGTTTCAATTGCAGGGAGGTGGGCCATTTAATTCGCACGTGTCCTAGTAAAACAAATGAAAACAGGTCAGTGGCTGAGGATAGTGTGAGTAATGTTGGCGAGTCGGCTGAGGCCGGACCATCAGACGCTGCTCCGTCGCAGACAGAGTCAGGGGAAGGAAAGGGGAGAGATGACTCGAGTCTGTCTGCGAGGGAGAGGGTAACAGTGAGGGTAATTAACCCCGAGAGCGTGGGTGAGAAAAGCTGTTCAGCTGCTAGCAATGGTGATACTCTGATTTCTAAATCCGTTATGGAGATAGATGTGCAAAGAGGTGATGGAGCGGTTAATGTCTCACAGTCCGATTTGCTTTGGGATGGCGTTGATATGGAGACAGAACAGAGCCAATTTAAAGTGCCAACAAAGAGGAAAAAGGCTGGGGATTTACAAGCTGTTCACTGTTATAGACCTCTAAACTTTGAAAGTCGATTCGTCGCGTAGGTTTTCTGTCTATATCTACGATGGAATGGCAAGCGCTCATCGGCGAGTCCTCTGATCTCTAGCGTAAGCTTGTCTCAAGTCGGACACGTTTCTACCGGTAAGTTACGCTGAGGTTGAAGATATTAGACGCTTCTCAGGGTACAAAAATACAAAAGAGGGTGCGTTGTAATATGGAGTTTTTTCCCGACCAAAAACAGTTGTTGACCACTATATTTTTCATGTCTCCAGAGGGGTGTTTACAAACAAGGAGATATACGATTAAAAAAGATAGTTAAAATCCTTCGTCGGGTGAGTGTAATGAAGGAGTGAGAAAGCTTAGTATTATACAAAGAGTGTTTCTGGGTGTGTGCAAGGTTTCGCTTTTGTTGTTTTTTATATTCCACCCACACTTGGTTGAGGCCTATGGGGGGGGGGGGGGGGCGGTGGGGGGCGGGGGGGGGGGTGCGTGGACCGTATGTGACTATTGCAACAATTAAGTGAAATGGTTTTAGGGAAATGAACAAAGACTGAATTTTTTTGAGTGGTTAAACAAAAAAAAAGTTGATGTTGCCATGTTGCAAGAGACTCATAGTGATTTAAGAAATGCTGCTGACTGGGAGGAGGAGTGGGATGGAGTCTCGGTTTTAAGTCACAACACTTCACTTAGTGGAGGGGTTGCCATTCTGTTCGCTAAAAGTTTTATTCCACACACGTATCAGGTTGAAGAAGTTGTTAAAGGCAGGCTTTTGAAAGTAAGAGCCACTTTTGAAAACTGCACTTTTGTTTTTATTTGTGTGTACATCCCTACTTCAGCTGTGGAAAGGGTGGTGTTTTTAAATGTACTTTGTTCTGTTATGCAAAAATGTTGTGTGGGAGAATACTTATTTCTGGGTGGTGATTTTAACTGTGCAGTGTCAAATTTAGATAGAAATCATATTGAGCCTCATTTGCCCTCTCGTAATCGTTTAATTCTACTTGTTAAGACACATGAGTTATGTGACATTTGGAGACAGTTTAGTGGGGCACAAAAGCAGTACACCTGGACTCATGTTCGTGACAGTGTTATCTCTTTGGCTAGGTTGGATCGGTTCTATGTTTTTAATCATCAATGTAATATTGTTAAAAGATGTTTAATTACTCCGTTGGGTTTTACTGATCACAGCATGGTACAGTGTTTTGTGTATTTGAGTTTCATCAAACCAAGGAGTGCATACTGGCAGTTAAATGTAAACTTGTTAATTGATAAGTATTTCAAAGACATGTTTAAGGTGTTTTGGGGGGAGTTCAAAACCACAAAGGGTTCTTTTAACTCGTTACGACAATGGTGGGATTTTGGGAAAGTTCAAATTAAACAATTCTGCATACAGTATGCTCAAAACGTCACTAAAGAGACTGTTGTAGTTATGAACGCCTTGGAGGCTGATATTTTAAAACTTCAAAAATTAGCTTAGTCAACTGGTGTCCAAAGCTATTTTGACTCTTTGGTCAATAAGAAGACACAGTTGGCTGATTTGCTGGGTTTTAAAACGCAGGGGGCTTTGGTCAGATCGAGGTTCCAGAGTGTGAAAGAGTGTGAACCAGATGGATGCTCCTTCCAAATTTTTTTTTAATTTGGAGAAGAATGGCCAGAGTAGGGCCATTCATGCATTGCGCTCTGAGTGTGGTAGGCTAATGACGGAACCTGCAGAAATACGTAGGAGAGCAGTTTGTTTTTATGAAAGCTTGTATAAAAATGAGCTAGGAGCAGGATATGAGGGTGACAGTGATTTCTTTGTTGACTTGCCTCAGATGTCAGAGAAAGCAAATGCTGAAATCGCAGGTGCTTTGAGCGAGGGGGAGCTGTATAAGGCCCTCCAAGGAATGGAGTCTGGTAAGGCCCCGGGGATTGACGGTCTGCCAGTTGACTTGTATAAGTCTTTCTGGGCTGAACTAAAAGAGGACTTGCTGGAGGTATTGAATGAAAGCCTGGCTGAAGGCCGGCTGCCTCTGAGCTGCCGCAGAGCAGTTTTAACCCTCTTGCCCAAAAAAGGTGACCTTACTGACATCAAGTGTTGGCGACCCGTATCACTGCTCTGTAGCGACTACAAACTGCTCTCCAAAGTATTGGCTAATCGGTTAGCAGGGGTGATGAATTGTGTCATCCATTCTGATCAAACCTACTGTGTTCCCGGCAGATCGATTTTTGATAATGTGTCTTTAGTTCGTGATGTTTTTGAGGTCTCCAAGATGCTTAATCTGGACTGTGGTTTAATTTCTTTAGACCAGGAGAAAGCTTTTGACCGCGTGGAGCATTGTTACCTTTGTAAAGTTTTAGAGTCTTTTGGTTTTTGTCAAAAATTTATTGATTTTATCAGAGTTCTTTATAGTGGCGTTGAGAGCATTCTTAAGATCAATGGTGGTTTATGTGCTCCTTTTAAAGTTTATAGAGGTGTTAGGCAGGGGTGCTCACTATCTGGCATGCTCTATTCTTTAGCGATTGAACCGCTTTTACAACAAATAAGGGTGAAATTACACGGCATATGCTTGCCAGATTGCAAGGAGAACCTTATTTTGTCAGCTTATGCTGATGATGTGATCGTTTTGATTAGCAAACAAAGAGATATACAGGTTTTATTAGAACTACTTTCAGCTTTTAAAAGTTTGTCTTCTGCAAGTGTAAATTGGAAGAAAAGTGAAGCATTATTATTGGGTAAATGGACAGAGGGAAAACCAGAACTTCCAGAAGGCTTAGTCTGGGGAACAGCAGGTTTAAAATATTTAGGCGTGTTTCTGGGTGATGATTTAACAGTGCAAAAAAATTGGGATGGGGTCTTTGAGAAAGTCAAAGGTCGCCTGGGAAAATGGAAAGGTTTGTCTCCAAAGATGTCGTATAGGGGGCGTATTTTAATAGTTAATAATTTAGTTGCGTCTTCATTGTGGCATAAATTTGCATGTATGGATCCTCCCTCTCATTTGTTGGCCAAGATCCAGGCTACTTTAGTGGATTTCCTCTGGGATAAACTACATTGGGTCCCGCAGAGTGTGTTATTTTTACCGAAAGAGGAGGGTGGACAAGGATTAATACATTTGCAAAGCAGGTTGGCAACTTTTCGGTTGCAGCGCATCCAAAGACTACTTGTTGGTTCAGCTGAGTTAAAGTGGTGTGCCGTTGCTTATGTGATTTTGCACAAACTGGAAGATCTGGGGCTGGACAAAACTCTTTTTCTTTTGGACCCCATGAAACTGAACACTTCTGGATTGCCAGTGTTTTATAGGAACATTTTTAAGGTGTGGAGTCTTTTTGTTTTTAATCGGACAGAGGACTTGCAGTCTCTCTATTGGCTCTTGGAGGAACCCCTAGTTCGTGGAGCATGTCTGGATCTATCTGCCAGTGGACTTTACCCAGGACTTAATAAAGCACTTGTGGATAACAACGTCATCACCTTGGGACAATTACTGGAGTCAGCAGGACTTGATTTTAAAAATGATGAAGCAATTGCTCAACGGTTGGGTTTCAGATCCACTCGTCTAGTAGCACAGTTATTATTGAAGTGGCAGGCTGCCCTCAAACCAACGGAATGGTCTTTGCTGTCTAGCTTTCGTGAGGGCCTTATAAAGCCTAACCCCACAGACTCCTTCCCTCATTTGTTTCTTTCTGTGAATGTACAAGGTTTTTCTGGATTTTTTTTTAGAGTCTGCTGAACCTTTGTATGTAAAGTTTTTATCTTGTATTGGGAAAGCACTGTACAAGTACTGTGTGATCAGTTTTTAACAAAAAAATGTTAGATAAGAGGATTGATACCCCATGGCGTGATTTTTTTAAACTGGTTGCAGGTAGAAGACCTGAATGGAGAGCACTGTATAAACCACCATTGATCAAAAGAACAGGTGACTTGCAGTGGAGGATCCTTCATGGTGCGATCGCAGTTAATTCTTTTATTTCAGTTTTAAACCCAGATATTGGTGCTGAATGCCCTTTTTGTAATGAGAGGGAAACCATTTTTCATGCTTTTGTGAAATGTGCTAGATTGGAGGTTTTGTTTTTGGTGTTAAGGAATGTTTTTACACGTTGTAGTGAAACGTTTTCTATGGAAGTGTTTATTATTGGTTTTAAATATGTAAGGAAAAGAAGATTGTTGTGTCAACTGTTGAATTTTATATTAGGTCAAGCCAAGTTGGCTGTGTATATTAGCAGGAAGAAGAAAGTTGAACACAACCTAGAACAGAAGGTAGATGTTTTATTTTCAAATATGGTACAAGCAAGGATTTTGACTGATTTTAATTATTATAAACATATGAACGATCTTGACACCTTTGAAAGTATTTGGTGCTGTAACGGTGCTTTGTGTTGTTTATTTGAAGCTGATGTGATTTTTACTTTTATGTGATTGGTCTTTTATTTTCATGTAAATTATGGTTATGATTGTACTGTGAATTCGACTTGTATTAAAGTTTTGTAAATTCAAAAATTCGCTCTCTCTCTCTCTCTCTCCGTCTCTCCTCATATCCGCTCTCGATCTCTCTCTCTCTCTCTCTCTCTCTTCTCTTCACTCCTCGGGGGGGGGGTCTCTGTTTCCCGGGGGGGGGGGGGGGTCTCATCTCTCTCTTCCCGCTCTCTCTCCTCTCTCTCCTCCCAAGTGGGGCTCTCTCTCTCTCCCCTCTCTCTCTCACACGATGCGCAAAACTCCGCATTTGAACCGTCAATAGCAAATACTTAAACTAATAACAAACCTAGCTGATTCAGAAGCTCTAGATTGTCATAGCAAAGTCAGAATGAACTCCTCTCCTAGGTTCACGAAACGGTCGTCCATAAAATGCATTGCTGTTCTGTTGTAAGTAATCTTAAAGATTCCTATTGCATCTACTTTCGGAAGGCCAAACAAAGTGCTTTTGCTTTCGCCTAGAAACACACAGCGTCTCCCTGACATGCTGCTTCAACACTAACTGCGGTTACTGAAACCATGTCTTTTTTCTTTGCGTGCACATTTGGGCTGCATTTTGCTAATATTTCCACATAGTGATGTAGTTATGTGGGGGCGTGTTAGAATGAGCCTTTTAGGTAGGCGTGGTTGACTCTTAAAATTTGATAAAAATATCTCTTTGGTTTTGAGACTTTAGTCAACTTCAGGGATCTTATCTATGCACAATCAGCTTGTAACACTCCAAAGAGAAAGGAAAACTTGAAATCGCATCATATGACCTTTAACATAAATTAAACTAAGCTCATAAACATGCAGGGTATAGAGGTTGTTTTGAATATGGGCATTTCAGTTTTTACAGAATGTGAGATGATGTCTTATCATCTGGCACTCACTGCCGTGACAGCACTGTGCTCATGTCTCATTATGAATACATGCAGCACGACGAGAGAACTATGAGATTTGTTATGAATTATTGCTCTTGAGGGAGGGAAGTCGAATAGAGAGAGAAAGAGATTAGATATCTGTTTTACTATGAAGTCTGCTTCTCATAAACCAGATGATTTTTGAAAGGCTAGCTTATTAATAGACAATAGGATGAATAGGGCATCTGAAAATCATAAATCACATGAAACTGAGCTTGCATATAAATTCCATTTTTAGAGACTATATAGTCCCTTTATATGGAATCAGCCACATTTAAAGTTAAAATAATACCCGATAAACATTGTGTCTGTGAAGGCTGATATACTTTATTGCTTATGCTTCTGATAAAATGCCATGTAGTCTCCAGTAATACAAACATTTTGTTATTATAGTCATATTCTGACACATTTATGCAATTTAAAGAAATACACCACGCAAAATCATCTGCTGATCTCTCATAGAAATGTGCGTGAACCATGTAATGCACAATTTGCAGGATTTAAAACCTTGTCACTCAGAGCAACTACACAACACCTCACTAAACTATACTGGAAACCTGGCCTTCATCTACAATATTCTAAATAAATAAAAGCATTAATAAGTAAACAGTTAAAAATATCAACTAGTTGGTATGACTTCTAGAAGTGGGATTGGTGTAAGTTTGCTACAGGTTCAGTCAATTCAATGTAGTAAATAGTTTTATTATTTAAAAAGAGGTGCTTTATGTTCTGGAAGAATGTAGTCAAAATATTTACATTGAAATTTAAATGTGGTTACATGAAACATTTGGAGTTTTAACATGCTCTGGGCAATAATAATAAAAGCTGAAACATACAAATCAAATTTGATTACAAAATGATTGTAATCAACATGGATGGTGTTTCATGCTTGTTGATCCTTGATCACAATGAAATTCTGACATAGAAATACAGCAATGAATTGTATTAATTCCATATTCTATGAACCTAAACACATTCATGTTCATTTGTACATCTCTGTTCTTAAAGAGTTCATTTTAGAAGGCACTGTATGTACAGTATGTGTCCTTTCAAATATCACCTGAGAATATGAGATCACATTTGGCAGCGTTTCATCTGATAAACACAAAATGTGAAAGCATGGGGACCTTGGGATCTTGCTGGTTGTGTTCATCCTGAATGGTCAGAGAATCTCTGATTGCAATTGCTATGGATGCCAGTGGAAATGAGGCTAAATGTCTCAGTGGAGAGCTCTTACAATAATGATCACGACACGGACAAGAACCAAGCAGGTCATAGGTCATCCGAGCATGTCTACTTGCAACACTAGCATGCTGATAACTACAAAGAATAAGCTTATTGAATTATTCCATTTTGCCGGTTTACATGCAAACCAATAAACTATCAATGCAAGAAAAAAAAGAGAGTACTCTGAGTACTCTACTGATTATGTGAGTTGTGAAATTAAATAAAGCATAAAAAAACAACAACAGAGTATTCCAGAAGAAAAATTGTTCAGACTCATATTCTCAAGCAGTTAAGGATGCAGCATTTGGACCATTTTTACTTTGGCTGCGTGAGATGAGGATACATTTTTATAATTTATTGGGCCAAGAAAGAGTCATCCTTAATTCTGCAGTAAGGATGCTTTCCTGTCACATATCACACATGTGCACTTACATATGCAGTGACGTTCGCTCACTGTAATTGTCTTTGAATTCAGAGTACAGACTGACTTCTGCCAGTAAGATTCAGAGGTCAAGGTCATCTTCACAGCGTGATTTATTCATTTATCAAATAAGCCACCTTTACACATCCTTCTATGAGAACAAGTAATGCATGAGATATAAAAAGATTTCGTTTTCTTTCTGACAGTTGCTTAATTATTCATGAGGGTGAAATTGGGTTATTCAAATAAAAGTATTAAAATAAAATCATAACAGCATAAACATTATCATTTTGAAAAAATAAATCATCATCATCATCATCTTAAAATTTAAATTTAATTAGTTTTACTTATTTTAAATGTTAATTAAGCTAAATTACTAATTATTTATTTTATTATTATATTATTTTTTTTTTTTCCCAGATGTAATTAAGTGTTATAGGGTCACTAATCAAGTAAGTAAATCTGTAATAATGTGAGAGATGTTCTTGCTTACACCGAAGCTCAAGAAGCTCTTTGGATGATTCTCAGAGAATATAAACAGTTTTACTCAAACTTAAGGAGTTCACGCAGCTCGAGTGCTGCTGTCATTAAAGCAACAGGGGAAGAAACCAAATACGAAGACGTTCTGGAATTCATTTTATTTTATTTTATTTTAAATACAGTGATTAAGAACATGTGCGGATTTAAAGTGCCCCTATTATGCCTTTTCGAATATTACCTTTCATGCAGTGTGTCATGTAGCTGTGTGTGAATGTAAACTATCTGCAAAGTTGTGAAGCCATTAGTGCACGATAAATAAAGTTATTGTCTTTCAAAAAAAAGAGTCGGCTCGCAATCGCCTAAACGAGTCGTCAGGAATTCCAATCTTATTCTGTTATGGCTTTACGTCACGAAGTAATACATTTGCATAATGTCTGCCCACGTTCTACGTCACCAACTTGCCCGCCCACAAACAGTAAAATTTCCGTGTGGTTAACATCATGTCGAGAAGACGCTGTATCCTACGCTGTGAGAGTAAATTTGTTTTATCGCGTCTTATAATTACCACAAACTTGTTAACACTTGACACTTACCACTGAGAAACGTCCTGCTCCAGTAGTGCTTGCGAATCAGTCTCTTGTCGATCAGCCAGTTCAACCGTTTCATCATCAGAATTCGGCTCGAATTGGTAAGGTACAATCGATACCATCTTTTCTATGTATTGACGAGTCTCCAGGGCTGTCATTCCGTCATGAAAATGGGCGTTTCGTTTCTGACATGAGCTGTATGCGGTAGACCAATCCAGAGCCAATCTCTCTACGGCTCTGGACCAATCACAAAGGACTGCGCCATCTGATCAATCACAGCAGTGAGGGCTCACGGAAAGGAGGGGGTTAGAGAGGCTGATTCTTTGAACTGCTTCGCACGAGCTTTACGATAATTAGAAATTAGGTCAAATGGGCAGATGAGACAAATTATAGGAGCGAGGTGAGCCGCCTGGCCGTGGTGCAGAGACAACAATCTCTCTTTAAATGTGGTGAAGACAAAGGAGATTGTTGTTGACTTCAGGAGAGTGCGCACTCAGCATGCTCCTCTGACCGTCAATGGTGTGACTGTAGAGAGGGTGAGCAGCACCAAGTTCCTGGGTGTGCACATCACAGAGGATCTCTCCTGGACAACAACACTGCTGCACTGGCCAAGAAAGCACAGCAGCGTCTCTACTTCCTCCGCAAACTGAGAAGAGCCAGAGCCCCGGCCCACATCATGTGCACCTTCTACAGAGGCACCATAGAGAACATTCTGATGAGCTGCATCACTGTGTGGTATGCCGCCTGCAAAGCGTCATGCCGCAAGACACTTCAGCGCATAGTAAGAGCAGCTGAGAAGATCGTTGGTGCCTCTCCCCCCTCCCTTCAGGACATTTACAACACCGGTCTCACCCGCAAAGCCCTCTGCATTGCAGGTGATCCCACCCACCCAACACACAGCTTATCGTTTGCTGCCATCAGGAGGAGACTGCGGAGTCTCCAGGCCAGGACCAGCAGACTGAAGGACAGCTTCATCCATCAAGCTGTCAGGAAGCTGAACTCCCTCCCGACCTTGCCCCCCCTCCCCTCTCTTGCCCCACGCACCACTGAACTCTGAACTCTGATGGACTCTCCCACTCCCCCCTCCCTAATACACACACTGTCACTTTAATCAGTCGGAATAAGCTCTTTTGCACTACAAATAAATTTTTTTTTTGCACTACAATCACTATATCAGCACTGTTGTTTACTTTACTGGTTTGAACTCTATCTGCCATATGCCTTGTGCTATATATATATATATATTTTTTTACATTTTACCTTACTTGTATATTTGTATAGTTGTATTTTGTATTTAATCTGTATTTATGTTATCTGTATGCACCAAGGGTCTGAGAGTAACGCAATTTCAATTCTCTGTGTGTATGTGCTGTACATGTGGAAGAATTGACAATAAAGCAGACTTGACTTTAAATTAAATCTATTTTTTGAGAAAACTAACGTGTTTTGTGACCTTGCATGCATGAAAACCTGTTTTAGGAGACTCATAAAACTATATTAGCAACCTTAAAAATAGCATAATAGGGGCACTTTAAATTAGAAAAAAAAGTACAAGCATTTTCACAACTGGTCTCTGACTTTTGGACCCTCACCATATATCCAAGAAGTGCAATACTTCTCCAAAAGGTGAGCTCTATCATGACCGGCCTCACCTCTGCTTCTGATTGGTAGATGGTCTCTTGCTGATCATGTACATTCCTGTGGGCTATTTGATGACAAAGCAGTCTGTGGAGGAATCCACAGTGACCATGTTTAACAGTGTCAGTGTCACCCATCCGGATTTCTCTCTTATTCTCTTGCTCCATATTTGGTTTCAAACACAAATGAACAGTAATGTTTAACTAACAGACATCTTTGCAATATTTTAGTCCTATCACTTCTTTGGTGTTGAGAAAGTGCAATTCCAGGCAATATCTTGGTTAGATCATTTCCAGTGAAATGAAGGATAAAGAGCATATTCTCTACTTCCTGTCAGAAAAGCTTGTTTTAGAAAAAGAAATCAGTCTGAATGATAAGAAAGATCATGCAATCATTTCAGAGGCATTTACCGTTTCTTTCATTCCCCTTTTGAAATGATACACTAACTCCTGTGATCTGACAGAGCAACTGACATCATGCAGTACAGGAATATCTGAAGAAATTTGGCAGCGTGAAAGACACACAAACAAGTTTTCACACATACACATACACAGCACAGGAAGATGATGTTTGCTTGATTTACAAATCTTATTAAGAGCATGCATTCATCTCAGCTGATAATTTTTACAGCATGTTTGCAGCATATGCAATTAAAACACATTGTTATCTGTGCCATATTTAAAAAAATGTGTGAAAAGCGGTTTTAAAATAAAAGCCAAATAACACTACACACCACACTGATTAAAACACCAGTTTGAAACTGTTGAAATGGTTTGCTCAAGCTAACAAGAGCATATCAGGAATACTGCTATTCAAGAACGCAGGAGAAAATGAAAAAATATTAGCAAAATGACAAAGCGCAATGTTGTTACATGCCAGGAGTAAAAACATGCCAGGTCATTATGCGGTTGCTGGGGTGTTCAGGAAGGTTGCTTACTGGCTCCAGTAAGCTTAAAGGGTTAGTTCACCCAAAAATGAAAATTCTGTCATTAATTACTCACCCTCGTGTTGTTCGAAAACCCGTAAGACCTTCGTTCATCTTCGGAACACAATGTAAGATATTTTTGGAATGAAATATGAGGGCTCTCTAACCCTCCCATAGACAGCAAGGTAACTACCACGTTCAAGGTCAAGTTATCAAGGTCAAAAGTATTCTCGTAGCTTCTTAACTTTACAGTTGAACCACTGATGTCACACGGACTACATTGTCGATCATCTTGGTACTTTTCTGGACCTTGAACGTGGTAGTTACCTTGCTGTCTATGGAAGGGTCAGAGAGCCCTCAGATTTCATCAAAAATATCTTAAATTGTGTTCCGAAGACGAACAAAGGCCTTGCGGGTTTGGAACAACACGAGGGTGAGTAATTAATGACAGAATTTAAATTTTTGGTTGAACGAACCCTTTAAATCTCTATGACATTCTGGTCACCTCAATTTAAGTTTATGGTGTTCCTGTTTATGATGACCTGCCCGGGTGAGAACTTGTATGTCTGTTAGCTTTGAAAAATAAGTGACACTTCAACAATCTATGGAATCCGAGGTATCATTCATGTTTGTAGCAAAAACGGAGCAGAAATTAGTTGCATGCTAACATTTAGATACACAATTTGTTGTCACATGTTTGCGATTTTAGTATAGAAATGTGTCTAAACTCATTAAAAAAAAGGTTCCAGAAGGGGGTTTTCATAGTGATGTCATAAAATAACCATTTTTGTTTCACAAAGAACATTTGCATGATCGGTCCTTAAAAGAACCATTTTTTCTTAGTGTGAAGAACATTTTAATAGTCTAACAAACCTTTTTTTCTCTCTAGAATCTTTTGTGGAATGAAAAAGTTCCATGGATTTTAAATGTTCTTTATGGAACCATAGGTGCCAATAGGATGTGACTATGAAGTTCATGCCTGTTGTGTGCTGATGGCTCTTACAGGCTTATTATTTATAGCATTGGTCTGTTGTTTTGCAATCACATTGTTGTCAAACAGCAGAATGGAGACACGTGCTTTGGAACAACTGGATTTGCATATCAAATGAAAAATCCACAATTTAGCATGAATGTGATTTGTAAATGGCTAATACTGAGAGACAATGATGAATCTACTTCAGTCCTGCTCTCCATCTCATTCTTAGAGCGATTCAGAGCGAAATCAATTTGTTCAACACATCCGATGCAGTTCCAGTGGGTGGGTAGATGTTTTTTCATCACATCAGCAACAAAATGATTTCCAATCCAATTTTTACTGGAACAAAGCTTTGTATTTTACAAAAATAAATAATTTATATCAATAATAATAATTCAAAAATGCCTCCCAATGCCGCATGATCATGAAACCCTATGCCAGATATGACCGCTTTAATAAATCTATAAAATCACATACATAGAATGTATGTGGCTTTGGCATGATGTGTGCATTATATATAAATATAGATATCAACAATACATTTTGATTTCTTTCCCAAAATAACACTGCCAGCTCTGTCAGGTGACATAAAAATGCTTCTTGTGGTATCATCTAAATGAACTGGGTTTTATTCAATTCGAAAATATGATTGAATATCACTGAATCAACCTGACAACATCAAGTTACATAAACAAAAGCGCTTTTAAATGATGATATGATGTAGAAATAGCAGCTTAAGATCATTGCCTTAATCAGGTCTCTTGTGAAAAAGATTGCATTAAAGTGTTAGTTCATCCAAAAATGAAAATTCTGTAATTAATTACTATGTCCTTACTATCTTTCTGGGCCTTGAAAGTGGCAGTTCTCTTGCAGTCTATGCATGGTCAGAAAGCTCTCGGATTTCATCAAAAATATCTTAATTTGTGTTCTGAAGATGATTTACGGGTTTGGAACAACATGAGGGTGAGTAATTAATGACAGAATTGTCATTTTTGGGTGAACTATCCCTTTAATTGTTTTTTTTTTTTTTTCTGATTGAATGTGAAACTTTACATGTGCATATTAAATTTAAAGTTGATATATAAAAAAATAAAATAATATATACTATATATATATATATATATTATGTGTAATGCATGCTACAAGTTTTAGTGGAAATAACATTAAAGTAAGTTTTTTTTTTTTTAGTTTACCATAAATTCTTGTTAGTACATTCAGCGGTACACTTTACATTACATTTCATTCAGTTCTCACTCAAGTATGTTTTTTAAAGTATATTACTTCTGTACAGTAATAAGTGCTCTTTTTAAGAGGTAACTTTGGAAAAAATAAATTCATAAGAAAAACCCCTAAACTTCCAAAACGTTTACAATAATATTTATAAGTAATGGTGCATGATTTAAAGGAATTTTGTGGAAATTACTTCTAGGAAGGGATCTCGTATATTCCTGAAGCTGGCTGTCATGACAATAAAAAAATAAATCATGCATATACAGTATGTGTTTGCACTTGACTGACTTAAATAATTATGAATTTGATGCAAGTAGACTGTCACGATCTCTAGCTGGAGTGCCCACAAACTCCACTAGAGGGCACCCCATCCTGTACCCTTTACCATTCACCACAGACTCCATTTCCCATAATCCTTTGCTCGGAACTCATTATCAATTGCAATCACCTGTCTCTCATCACCTCATCAGTCTTACACTATAAGAATGGCACACACACTCTCACATCGCTGGTGAGTGAATGTTTGAATATTTTCCTGTGTGTTCCTTGTTTTACGAGTTTTGCCTTGCCTTAGTGTTTTTGACCCTGGACTGTTTCCTTGATTCTGATTGTTTGCTGCCCGCCCTTACCATTGCCTGTTATCTGGATTACTCTTTTGCCTCTGCCTTGGACATTACTTTTTGCTGTTACTGGACCCTGCCTGCATGACTACGCCTTGTTTATTAAAGCCTGCATTTGGATCCCCACCTCCGTTGTCGCCTCCCTCGTTACATACACATTGTCTGTATAAATAACAACAAGAAGTTATTCATCTTGAAAGTTTTGTATGGGATGTGACTGCATGGTTCAAGATGACAGAAACTCTATTTTAATCGGTTTTAGAAGTATGGTGGGTTAAAGAGCTTCCCCCTCCACCTACTACAGTATGCATAAATCAAAGTCAAAAGAACGATTATGAGAATAATGTAAATGTGAGAGCTGATATTTTTTGTGGAGAGTGAAATCATATTGCATTGTCAGCTGCTGACATCAACAAAAAGTCACACAAGAGCTTCTAAACCACTGTGACTGAGAATCAACCTTTGGTGGCCTTTTAATATCAAGAGTGGGTGATTCTGGCAATAAACAAAGGTCTCTTATGAAATAATAAAACTACTTTTCGGATGAAAAGTTATTAATGATGAATCATGTTTGGCCATACAAGTGAATGCTATGAATCATGCTCAACGTGATGTTCCATCTATGTTGGTCAGGAAGACGGCTGGAGATGAGGGAGCATTTGTCATCAATGTTTCAAAGCAGCCATCAGCTGCTGCTACATTAATGTGAAAAGTGCCTGTGCAAATAAAATAGGGGATGTTTGTGCACAAATCCCAGAATAACTTTGCTTGACTGTTACAACCACAAGCAGGAATACGGTTTCTCTGTCAGCATATTTAACTCGGCCATAGAAAGCACAATCTAAACGTCAAAAATATTAGGAGTTTTAAACTTTCCTGGTTATTTTCAGCTTTTTGTCTCTAATAGCACAAGTGTAAATGTGATATTGATTTTAACAGTTCAATATAACTTACCTTGTGTTATATTTTAGACTGTTTTGCCAACAATATTACCTATCAAAGCAACATCAGAACTGTTGTGTGTCTCCAAGCAACACACAATGTATAAAATCAATTCCAGTTGGAACGGATTGGGTGAACCAATGATTCAGTGGCCCTTTCATAAAGAGAGTAATTTAAGTCATTCCTGAATGAATCAGACATTTGGATGAATCAAATGAATGAATGACTAAGTGACTTATTAATCAAGACATTTACCGCCACCTACTGGCAGTTTTAGTTTCTTATTTACAATATAAGAAACTAACTGAGGGAAGTCGTGGCCTAATGGTTAGAGAGTCGGACTCATAACCCAAAGGTTGTGGGTTCGAGTCTCGTACCGGCAGGGATTGTAGGTGGGGGGAGTGAATGTACAGCACTCCCTCCCACTGCAATACCACGAATGAGGTGCCCTTGAGCAAAGCACCGAACCCCCAACTGCTCCCGGGCGCCCCGCAGCATAACTGGCTCACACTGTATCCGGGTGGTGTGCCCGGTTTGTGTGGTGTTCACTGCCGTGAATGTGTGTGTGCACTTTGGATGGAGTAAATGCAGAGCACTAATCCGAGTATGGGTCACCATACTATCCGGCCACACGCATTCACGCACATATAATTTTAGTAAAAAAAAAGAATTTCATATTTACATATAATAAAACAAATCCATATGAATAAAAACTAATTAAAGGGATAGTTCACCCAAAAATAAAAGAAGAAAATTTAAATAAAAAAAAAAGCTACTTTTTGTAATATCTATTTCATGCTTTTCTCACGTAACAATAATGGCTTTAAATGATCTTTTGTGGGTAATTTCTCAGCCAAATTTGATGAGCGATTACTTAGATTAATTAATTGCCACATTGTGTAATTAATTAAATAAAAAAGTTTAAGCAACTGACAGCCCTAATAAATATCTCACGAATAAATGTAATTCTATGACCGTTTTACTATGTCTAATAAAGTGGTAATCTTAAAGAAATAGTTCACCCAAAAATGAAAACTACCCCATAATTTACTCACCTTCAAGCCATCCTAGGGCTCACCTTAGCTTCTGCTACGCCTCCGTCATGTCATACATGGTAAATCAACTCTCTCATGAATGAGCATACGGCAGGTGCTGGAAGCCAGTCATAGTTTATAAAGTTTTAAATATGGATATTCTTCTTACAAAAACCCATCGCTTCACTTCAGAAGTCATTTATTTATGATGCGATGTATGGATACTAATGATGGATGGATGTGCTTTTTTGAGATTCAAAAACTCATTACAAAGCAGGGAATAGCCAGGATATTATTTAATATAACTCGGATTGTGTTTGTCTGAAAGAAGAAAGGCATATACAACTAGGATGGCTTGAATTTGAGTAAATTATGGGAATTTTCATTTTTGAGTGAACTATCACTTTAATTATTACACGTTTCTTCTTAACTAAACTGCACACACGTATACATGTATATCCATATAACAGAAGGAACAAGAACAAAAAAAAACTTAATTATTGCACATTTACAATAGAGTTCACCATTGAGCCATCTGTCGCCATGCCAACAAAGCCCAATTATACTTTCCCAGATAAATCCATAGAAACAAGCAAAGTCACTGGATCAAAGAGTCACCAACCCTTCCTTATTCTGAACCTGCTGTGAACTGAACCTGTCTGCATATCGTACTGTATGCATTCAATGAGAAAATAATTGGGTGTGTTCAGTGAATTACTGCCCAAGATTATAGTCAGTAAGATTTTTTTAAGAAATGAATACTTTTATTCAGCAAATCCCATTGACAGTGATAACGACATTTGTCATGTTACAAGTCTATTTCAAATAAATAATGTAAATAATGTAATTGTATGTAACTTTCTAAGTAATGGACTTTCTATTCATACAAGAATCCTGAAAAAAAGTGTATCACGGTTTCCACAAAAATATGAAGCAGCACAACTGTTTTTAACATTGATAATAATCAGAAATGTTTCTTGAGCAGCAAATCAGCATATTAGAATAAATTCTGAAGGATCATGTGACACTGAAAAGACTGGAAGCACATGATGCTGAAAATTCAGATTTGCTCACAGGATAATACACAAAAAAAAAAAAATATATAATAATACTAATAATTATATATATATATTTATATATATATATTTATATATATATAATATATATTATAGAATGTAATTTGTTGAAGTTAAGATGATGAACTGTAGCTGTGGTTTCTCTGTGTGAACTTGTGGAGAACTGACTCATACAATCCACACATTGCCACCAGCTTACAAAGTCTGAGAAAAAAATTACAGTTTCTGCAGAAAAGCTTGTTTGCAGATGGCATCTGGTTGATATCTTAGGGCCTTGTTTCAACGTGATATTAAGATGCGCTTCATTGATAAGATCGCAATGGACCACCCCAATGCTAAATAAGTGTGACCAGGTTCTAAACCAGGGCTGCCCAAACTCGGTCCTGGAGGGCCGGTGTCCTGCAGAGTTTAGCTCCAACCCCAATTAAAAACACCTGAAGCAAGCTAATAAAGCTCTTACTAGGCATGCTAGAAACTTCCAAGCAAGTGTGTTGAGGCAAGCTGGAGCTAAACCCTGCAGGACACCGGCCCTCCAGGACCGAGTTTGGGCACCCCTGTTCTAAACTGTTTTGAGCTTGTTCACTTTCGACCACTTCCAGAGGAAGTCGAAAACGCATTAGACTGAATTGCACTCGTAGTGTGGACGCTCATGTGGTCGAATGCGTTCGAACCGCTACTAAAGGCCGCCTTCTCTATGCTGACTGAGCTAATTCTTAATAAACAGGCCTACATGAAAATAAAATACAAATAAATAGGCCTACACAAAATATGCTTCAGTTAAATCATTAACAAATGTGACCAGTGCTGGCAAAATGAGTCGGAATGCGCACAGGCTAATTTTGAGCTACAGGCAAAAAAAAAAGTGAAAATTGTCGATTTGGAGGTTTTTATAAAAATAGTCGTCTAGCGATCCCAATGCTCCAAATAATAATTTTAGATGTTTAATTACCTTAATTTGTATGTTTTCTGAGAGGAGTACCTTTTCTCCGCTCGTTTCTCACGCCGACTGTCATCCGAAGCGTTTTAATTTACACAGAATTACAGTATTTAAGTATTCATGCAAACAAAATCTGTTATGTCTTAAGTGAATGTCTGGGGAACTGTTGTGGAAAAACATCTGATGTGTAAAATTATCTTAGATCCGTGCATTACAGTAGGTCTTAATATAGGCCGCCTCATTAATGTTAATCTAACAATAAAAGAAAAGAGGGAATCACTCGCTGCTCTTGATTGAACTGCTTTTGTAATTTTAATAATCAGTTTATTTGTAATGAACAGACTAAAGGGATTTTTACATTTGATTATTTGTTTTTGTTTAGATGTGAAATGAAAAGGTTAATGCATTATTTGTTTCTTTCTTATATTTGTTCTACTGTGTTTTTGCATCTGTTCTTATTTATAATAACAAAGATAAGATCAAAAATAGCTATATTGGGATTATTATAAGAGAATAGAAGTGGAGGAAAAGATGCAACGTTGCAGGTGATTTTGCTTTGGAACCTTCAGAAAACGAACTCGATTTTTCTCAAAATCGACTTCAAACGAGTGTAGCTCAGTCATTTTTCATCCGATTCCAACAAATCATACATCATTCTGGAGGTCCATACCACAAGTTTAAGGAAACAGAGATGGCTGCAAGCACATCCTGTTTGTTTTCTTCACTTTACAAAAGGCATTTTGTTTTCTTATTGTGAGTATACATAAATAAAAGTAAACAGCTTCAAATGATGTCTTACTCCTATCTGTATGACCAAAAATTCAAAAAATGAATTTAGTTTCTTCTGCTGTGATAAGGACAATATCCGTGATCATGCCAGAGCCTCTCATACGCACACATTTCATTTATAGCATTGCTATGGTATGGCCTATGGGTTTATAACGAATGCAATATATATATTATATAATAGAGTATTATATATATACACACACAAGATACAAAGCGATATTATATATACACACACAATAATATACAGATATATATCTATTACACACATATTACAGATTATATATATACACACACATATATACAAACATACATATATACACACACATAGTTACAGATTTTTATATATATACACAGTGGTGTGAAAAAGTGTTGGCCCCCTTCCTGATTTCTTATTTTTTTGCATGTTTGTCACACTTTAATGTTTCAGATCAAACAAATTTAAATATTACACAAAGATAATGCAAGTAAATACAAAATGCAGTTTTTAAATGATGATTTCATTTATTAAGGGAAAAAAGCTGTCCAAACCTACGTGGCCCTACGTGAAAAATTAATTGCCCCTCCTCTTAAATCATGAAAGAACTGATTAACCACATTATTTTAGAAAGCCGAGTTAAATTTCACTAGCCACACGCAGGCCTGATTACTGTCAGACCTGTTGAATCAAGAAATCACTTAAATAGAACCTGTCTGACAAAGTGAAGCATGTTTAAAGAGCAACACATCATGCTGCAATCTAAAGAAATTCAAGAACAGATGAGAAACAAAACAGTTGACATGTCTCAGTCTGAAAGATTATGAAGCCATTCTAAGGCTTTGGGACTCCAGCGAACCACGGTTAGAGCCATTATCCACAAATGGAGAAAACTTGGAACAATGGTGAACCTTCCCAGGAGTTGCAGGCCAACCAAAATTACTCCAAGAGCACAACGACGACTCATCCAAGAGGTCATAAAAGAACCCAGAACAACATCTAAACAACTGCAGGCCTCACTTGCCTCAATTAAGGTCAGTGTTCATGATTCAACAATAAGAAAGAGACTGGGAAAAAACGGCATCCATGGGAGAGTGCCAAGGCAAAAGCCACTGCTGACCAAAAAGAACACAAAGGCTCGTCTCTCATTTGCCAAAAAATATCTTGATTATCCCCAAGACTTCTGGGCAAATATTCTGTGGACTGATGAGACAAAAGTTGAACTTTTTGGAAGGTGTGTGTCCCGTTACATCTGGCGTAAAACCAACACAGCATTTCATAAAAAGAACATCATACCAACAGTCAAACATGGTGGTGGTAGTGTGATGATCTGGGGCTGCTTTGCAGCTTCAGGACCTGGACAACTTGCCATAATTGACGGAACCTATCAGAAAATCCTGAAGGAGAATGTCCGGCCGTCAGTTTGTGAGCTCAAGCTCAAGCGCACTTGGGTTATGCAGCAGGACAATGATCCCAAACACACCAGCAAATCCACCTCTGAATGGCTGAAGAAAAACAAAAATACGACTTTGGAGTGGCCTAGTCAAAGTCCAGACTTAAATCCGATTGAGATGCTTAAACAGTCCATTCATGCTAGAAAACCCTCCAATGTGGCTGAATTAAAACAATTCTGCAAAGAAGAGTGGGCCAAAATTCCTCCACAGCGATGTGAAAGACTCATTGCCAGTTATCGCAAACACTTGATTGCAGTTGTTGCTGCAAGGCGTGACAACCAGTTATTAGATTTAGGGGGCAATTACTTTTTCACGTAGGGCCAGGCAGGTTTGGACAGCTTTTTTCCCTTAATAAAATAAATAATCATTTAAAAATGGCATTTTGTATTTACTTGCATTATCTTTGTGTAATATTAAAATTTGTTTGATGATCTGAATCTTTTAAGTATGACAAATATGCGGGAAAAAATTAGAAATCAGGAAGGGGGCCAACACTTTTTCACACCACTGTATATAGATTTTGATTCAGATATACTCTGATTTTTATCTTATTATTTTCTGAATACCAGTCAAATTTAAAGGATTTGCTGACAACTTATATCAGGACAGAAATCAGGACAGAAGTGGTTAAAAGTGGACAGAGCAGACGGATTAAAACATCAGGTGTGAACGGGAAAGTGTCTCCCTCGTCTACTTGTGACCAAAACACATCTTAATACCAGGTGTAAACAGACCCTTAATGCAATCAACATGTTTACTAGCCCTGTCCCATTTTTCTGTATTACCCTACAGCGTCTACATTTTCCGTGTGCAAGTATGACATCAAGTGGCTAACAGGCTTTGTTGCAGAATGGCCAAGTACACTTCCTGTACCAGCTGTAACCAAGATACTGGTATATTAAAAAATGCTCCTCCCACAGTTACAGTTTAAATTATCACTCATGAACGACACTGGTGTGATAGTAGAGAGAGAGATGACAGATAAACATAAATACAGAAACAAATACAATGTGTGTATTCATAATAATTTAATGCTGTGAACCCCAGCTAGAACCTTTGCTCCAGCACCAGCACAACCAGAAGACTTCTAGAAAAGAAGATCTAAGTCATTGGCGTCCTCTCATCTTTTGCTCTCCTCCCCCCCCCCTCCCCCCCTCCACACCCCCTCCCCCCCCCCCCCCACCCCCCCTCACCCCCACCCCCCCCCCCCCCCCCCCCCCTCCCCCCCCCCCCCCCCACCCCTCTCCCCTCTCTCGCTCTTCATAAGCCGCCATGAAAAAGGTAATCCTGTAGTTCACAGAGCTCCGCACACTGAGAAGACCTCAGAGAAAGAGAGATGGAAATTTAAAATTCACAGTCGTAGTGCTTTGAAGTTGGCACAGCCAAAAGCTAATCAGAGAAAGCTGGCACGCTAGATTTGGCAGGATAATGGTTTGTGATTATGTTTACTGAATCCCAGCGCTGGGTCTCGTACCTCTAGGGCTTTAATTGAGTTCTCACAGCAGACTGCCAATAGCAGAAGATACGAAACACAGAAAAAACGAAGCCTGCAGAAGAGATCTGTTTGGGTAGAATATGCCTCCTGAGGTACACATGCATATTAGCGCCTCGTGACTCGTCTCTTGTTATCACATCCACGTCTTCTCATTTGACTGTTCAAAGATTTTGTGTAACTCTCACTGAGCATTACACAAGTCTGTTTGTACAGTTATAACTGTAATTTTACAAAAATTAAGTTATTTTTAAAATGGAATTCTGAAAGCGACTTTAGCCCACCAGAGCAGTCTGAATTTAAATTCTCTTTGTTAAAGAGCCATGAACCACACCAATCAGTTACAAGGTGAATCAAAACATTAGAAACTTTGATTTGAAGCAAAAAAGTTGGGAATGTGACAATATATATATATTGTACCGTTTTCACAGTTTTCTCCCTACTTAGTTTGTTGTCATGCTTTCAGATTGGTTGTCATTTAGGTCAGCTGTGTATCATTAATTTCCCTTGTTTGCTCAGTGTATTTAAATTCATGTCTTTCACTCTATAGTTGTCGGGTATTGTTACACTTATGCGCTGGTTGTCACCCTGTATCAGAGTTTACCTGTGGATTATTAAAGACAGTTTGGATTACCTATCTTCTTTCTCATTGTGTGTCTGCTTAGAGCAACTAGAGTTGTGACAGAATACCCGGCCAAGAAAGTGATTAGCAATTTCATTTTTTATTTTGGGTGTTTAGTGTGTTTTTTTTTTTGTACTTTTATTTTTTTCATCATGGACATCCCTGCCTTGAGCAGGGGAACCACTCCCTCGAGGAACATTTGGAAGAATTCCTTGACCATAAGTCGAACTTCTGAACTTTCCGCCTTTGTTCGTTCCTTCTTGCGGGACTCAACACAGCGACAAACGTCTAGTTGTCTGAACTTTAAGAACTTTATACTCATTATCTTGCAAGTGGATTCCATGCAAAAAAAATAAAAAAATTATTAAAAGAACCAAAATCCACCTGCTCAATATTATATCTCCCTCAAGTACTTTATACTGAAAAAAAATAATAATAATCCCAGCACATCCATAAATTATATTGTCCTTATTGGATCAGTGCACAAAGCAGTCAAGACAATTAAATCAAAGCATATATCAATGAAAGCAGAGCTAACATTATTTTACCCCAGCGCTGGCTGGAGGATAGCAGTTCACACTCGCTGCTCTCTCATACAGAAGATGCTCATTTATTCTGGAGGGAAGACAGTTTTCCAAAGTGAGTGATGAGTTCATATGAAAAAAAACCATCAATCTGCCTGTATAGCAATGTGAAGTTACGGCATCACGAGAGCATTGACGAAAGTGCCAGATGTGTGTTTGGAGAACTGTGATCATTATGCATTCAAGCTGAACTCTCAAGGCAAATTTAGTTTGCAAAAGCAGCCTAATATGAGCATATCTTATTTATATGCATACAGGGAGTATTTATTTTCTTATTCCCCTAACGATTCTGCTAACAATGAACATTTTGCTTAGTACTTTTGAAGCAAAAATAAAAAGATTCACTAAAATAATTGTCTCATAAGAGTCATTTGTTCAGGAAGTATGAGACCGTATCATAGTGCACTGTGATGGCTTTAGACTTTCACGTTCATCTCCCACCTGAGAACCGTCTTTAATATCATCTAACTTTGTTTGGAGGGAAGCGATCTTATTCCTCTACGTCATTTGTTTAGGAATTGGACTACGCTCAGTTGCATCAAATCTCTCTAACAGTCCAACTTTGGTCCTAACAATGGCAAAGTTTGGCAAATCCAGTTACTTCATACTCAAGCAAAGTGCTCCAGTGTGGTCAACAATACCCAACGATACCATTTCTTAATTTCACCGGCCATGTCACATCTCGATGTTGTATTTTTGTCTTGTCATGACCTGTTCTCGAGTACACATCTTTTGTGTGCACAGTATGTATCAGAAATAAAGCGAGCAAAGTAACGACTGGGGAATGCATCGGAGCCCAGCATATCATTAACCCAGTAATAAAAACTCTCTTCGTTAGGTTCGCCTGGAGCTTTTGCTTTAAAATTAAAACCAATTACTGTGAGGCAGAACAAATCAAATGCAACCTCTTACTTTCTGTCTCAATATCTTGACCCCTCTATTTGTATTAGAGTCCAAGATTCACTTAATATTCCCTGAGGTTTCTGACGTGTAATTTTTATTTTTTTTCTTTGGAGCGTACGTTGGATAGCTGGAATAGAAATGAGAATAACTAAAGGTCCTGATGAGCTAAAGTGTCTCTGAAGAATTCTCTTCTCTATTATGGGAACCACGATGGCAAAGAGGCTTAACAATATTGGTTACAGGATTTGAAGTGATCTAGGGACAGGCTGCTTATATTAAGCACGAGGAGAGAATTATCAGTCTCTTAATATCTCTCTTCTCTGTGCTTCAACAAAGGTGCCCTTCAGAATCTAAAACCCTCGGCTAAGTAATCTATTTCTGTACCAGTCCATCTATACATGATCACCTGGAATTTACATCCTGAAACAAATTAAGAACTGCATGTGCGATCTCTGAATCATCTTTAGATGAACGTCACACCACTCTTGGTCTCTCTCAACTGTCTGTTTGTATCAAATTCAAGGCCTTGATGTTAAAGGACCACCTAAACACTCTGTTTCAACTCCCAAATTTCACACAAACACATTCATTCGGCCCTGTAATCTCGAGCTGAGACTCAAATTGGATAATTATAGATCCCTGCAGCAGATGACTGGAATCATGTATCATTACTAGGGATTCAGAGAGTATAATCCCCCATACAGCCAAAACAACATTATTATAACATGGATTTCAGCAGATTTGAATCTGATAACTCGTAACATTAACAACAATTCCCATGGGTATTTAAGGATGGCGTAGTCAAGACAGATATATGGACACACACAAAGCGCTACCAAAGTCAAATTACACCTTATGTTAAAGCGTTAGTAGGCCAAAAATGAAACTTATTTCATCAGTTACCTAAATCTCATTCATGTACTAAAAGTGTGCAATGTGCAAGATGAAAAATCCAATTGGTTATTGTGTCACATGACATATTGTATGAGAACTACAGCATCATTTAAAAACAAACTGTTCCTCACACAAAGATATGTTATTGCTTTAGAAAACATATAAACAACCTTTATGTTTTTTTTTTCTTTTTTCTATTTTGGAGCTTGACAGCCTCTCCACTGTATGGGAAAAAAGCAGCATCACCATTCTGCTAGACATCTAAAGGTGCACAAAGTCACAAATTTCTATGAAATCTCATGGGCAAACAGGTCTTAAAAAGTGTAGCGATGCATGAAGCACACAAAAATAAGTAGATATTTTGAAAAGTGTACACTGAAATGAAAGTCAGTGGGGTTCAGAGTTGTTTTGGATCACTTTAACTTTCATTATATGGACAAAAAGAGTTTAAAAGTTTTTTCAAAATGTATTTTTGGGTGTTCTGCAGAAGAATAAAATCCATACAGGTTTAGTAAAACATGAGGGGGGAGTAAATTATGACAGTATTTTGATGAACTATGACTTTAAGTCCGGTCGTATAAACTATGACTCAAAGTCAGAGTTCCTAGATAATGTAATTCTTGTCACATTTGCTTTGTTGACCGGTATAAGAATCCTGGTGGTGGCCTTTGCTTTTAAAGGCCAGGTATGATATTGCCATTAGTCCCTGGAAGAACAGATTGGGTCCTTAATGCTAGCTATTGAAGCACAGCTCACACTGAAGTTACTTTCAAGTCAAGCAGCATTCTGTTGGTCAATGCGGCAAATTGTGAAATCAGTATATTCCAGAAATATTCCAGAGTGCATTGAATTCCTATTTCATCCACGAAAATGTGCAGTGCAGCGCTAAATGTGACTGCACCTCAAACATTTTGTGCATGCTGCATAAAAGGTCAGAAGGTTTGACATGACACGAGAATGAGTAAATGATAGAATTTTCAGTTTTGGCTACACTGTCCCTTTAATATATGAAATGCATGATTCTGGATATGACTCTAAAATGCAACTTTATTATAACCCGTCAAAGGCCTGCAAGTCTTTGCCATTTCATTTTTGGAACCTCAAAAGCAAGACATCCCATTGGAAGTCCCAGTGCGAGTGGAAAAAGTAAAATGTCCAAACAAGCAGTTCAAGAGAGCCAGAGTCAACAGCATAGTCTAAAATGATGATCTGAAACAGCAGGTGTGCATTGCACTGGTAAGAGTGGAAACAGAACGAGGCACATGCCACAAAATGAAGACAAATGGCAGGACATCAACAGACGAGAAGAAACTCAAAATAAGGACATTGCTGCAAAATGCTTTTGTTCAGGACACAGCCACTGCAGGGGAAGAGTTAGCGGCAGTCTGGTAGGTTGGACATCCATCCAAGTTTAGGTTGGGTCTGGTTTTGAAATATCATGTCCATCTACCACCACAGACTAGAGCTGGAAGCTCATTTGTCTTCCTTTATAAGATTCTAATTTGATCATTTCTACAATGTCATAAAATAAATAAATAAATGTAATATTATGTTCTAGTTAATATTTGGTTACGTACTGTGGCGAATGGGGCGGGGCTGAGAGCCGTGGGAACGGAGCGAGGCCGGTGGAGAAAATGCTAATGCACGACACCTGCGCCACTCACCGGTCTCGAGTCCCACGGAGGAGCTCCGGAAGGATAAAAGGAGGAGTGATGGCAGTGTTGGACGAGAGAGGACCAGGCCTAGATTTTATTTTGTGTTTTGTGTGTGGCAGTCATCCGCGAGAGGCTGCCACTTTACTTTCGTTTTGTGTTTGTTTATTTTATTAAAGTCTTTCTTTAAATGTTCACCGGTTCCCGCCTCCTTCTTCCCATGACTACGAACTTTGTTACACATAGGTTTCCATTTTAGACAAAATATTGTCAGTATGGACTGTTTTGCTCTATTTCGCCAACCATTGAGTCTCCGACCAACACGGTGGCATTTTCTGCCTGCATGATACAGCCTTTTTAAATAAAATTAAGTGAGTCAAAGATTCAATAAGCCATTCATAAATGCAGTTGTTGAAAATGAAACTGCATACTAGTATTCTACTTTTACTGTTTTTGACATATACAGAGTTCTGTCATGAAACTCTAGATGGCGCAGTTCGTTAGGTCTAACTCAATCTGACCTAATAACATCATTATCACATGGCACAGCTGACTGGTTCTTTCCTATATCGGTAGCCAATGAGCTCGCTGCTCAACATTCAAATATATGACTTAGTGCTTGCAGTAACAGTTGCAGCTTGCTTCAGAAACCCTCCACCTTCCCCAGCTCCACCTGTATAGATCTACAACGAGGTGATTCATGTATGCTATATTGGGGTTATTTCATGTATGTTATATGTGTAGCAGCAGTATTTCTTACATGCTTACATGCATGTTGTGGATGTATTGGCAGTAGAAAGTCTTGGTACTTGCTCTGCTGCAGCAGCAGCAGCTTAACAGATCTATTCCACCAAGACCAAATACTTTAACATTGTCATGTACATCCCTCAGAGAGTTGTCATGACAGAAATCTTTTTATGGCAGAAATAGTAAGAGTAGCATAACGGTACGCGGCTCTAAAATTAGCAAGTCAATTGCCTCATTCCTGAATGAATCTGCCATTTTGAACAAAATTGGTTGAATTAGTAAATCAATGATTCACTTATGAAGAAAGTGATTTGCCAACACCTAGCTACTGTCAGTTTTTGATTCATATTTAAAGTAAAAAAAAAAACACCATAAAAAAATAAAAACAAATTTATATTTTCATAATTCTATCTCAATCAATTTTATATTTAAATCATTAGTTAAATATAGGGTTAAGTCGTGGCCTAATGGTTAGAGATTCGGACTTGTAACCCAAAGGTCACAGGTTCGAGTCTCAGTACTGGCAGGAAATGTAGGTGGGGGAGTGAATGTACAGCGCTCTCTTCCACCTTCAACACCACGACTGAGGTAAGGCACCGAACCCCCAACTGCTCCCCGGGCGACGCAGCAAAAAATGGCTGCCCACTGCACCGGGTATGTGTTTGCGGTGTGTGTGTGTTCACTGCTGTGTATGCACTTGGATGGGTAAAATGCAGAGCACAAATTCAGAGTATAGGTCACCATACTTGGCCACATGTCACGTCACTATTATTTATGCAATTGTAATTTGTATCTGCAATGTAAATGCATTCATTGCATGCATTAAAATATTCTGCGTTAATACATCTTAAAGCCACTTCTGTGCCACTTTTGCAGTACAAAGATGGATTTTGTTGATAATGATTTCATTTGATCCATTTTTGAATCCATTTTAAGTGAAATTTCAACCAATAGGTGTCTGTCCAAGACCACGGAGAAGAGCAAGCGAAATAAACAAAAACTGAGTGCACCTTTCTGTCCTCCAACTCTTTCTTGTTCTACAAGATACAAGTTTTGACATGTTTTGTGGATATTTTTCAAAAAGTGATTATGGTTAGTGACGAGTACAACCCCCATATTATAACATAAGACAGAAAAAAGGTCTAAAGCAAAGAGAGAGAGAGAGAGATTGCATGGGCAGTAAACTAAACTTACAATGCAAAGCACTTTGACCTTAAGTAATTAGATAGTTAAAGCAAAAACAGCAAAGCACTGGTGTGTGTTAACCTCATTTTCAAAACTGCGTTACTCCACAAAGTGCTGAGCCTGTAAATGTTAATATGAAAGCTGCCAGGCCGGCACTTAAGATCAATAGCTATAAGTAATGTAAATAACAGTTACATAAAACCACTGTGTAGCATATCAATGTGCAAGAGTGTAATGTAGACTCTCTTCCAAATTCAGTTATCAACAACATACTATAGTATTATTTACCATATTCGAGTTGACCAATATGGGGTGGAGGAGAAAATTTCTGAGAAAGAGTTCAATGACAATCATTTACTCGCCCTCATGTTGAATTCCTTTTCTTATGTGGAACAAAAAAGCAGATATTTTGAAAAATGTACAATGGAATGGAAGCATTTAATTTTCATTATATGAACAAAACAGTTAATAAATTCTTCAGAATGTATATTTTTGTGTTCCAGAGAAGAAAGAACATCAAAAAGGTTTGGAACAACATTAAGGGGAGTAAATGTTGACAACATTTTGATGTTTTTTTTTTTTTGTGAACTATGCCTTTAAATCCAGTCACATGAGTCTCTGGGTAATACAGTTTCTGTTACAATGGATTTGTTGACCGGGTATAAAAATCCTCGAGGTGACCTTTGCTTTTACAGTCCATATTTTGTATTTCAAAGCACAGAAAACCTTGAGATAAACAGCAATGCCAGGTATGAAATTGTCATTAGTCCCTGAAAGAGCAGATTGTGTCCTAGTTATTGCTTTCTGTGGACAAACATATAAAATGTCCTAAAGAGGCCTGAAAGCCGCGCTCTATTAAACTGGAATGGATGATCACATCTAATGTTACGACCTCTTGAGGAATTGATACCATAGTGTGTGAGTCTCTAAAAGGATCTTTTTAAAACGTGTCTCACATGAGTACTGCTCTTCACGATCAATGGCTAGGCTCAAAATGTAATTTGTGATCCCCAACACGGACAAGATGAGATTATCAGGGCAAATTGATTTTCTTGTTGGACATGACTCTGCCTGGGAAGAGCTTCAAGAAATGTGATGACATTTTCAGACAGCTTTCCCTAATCTGAGCACATTCTTGAGGTGCACATGGGACACGATTACTGCATTTTCTCCAGCATGGTGGTTCACTGACTAACATCATGTGCAGAGGAGTAGAAATAAAGCTAGTGTACCCCTAGCTAGTGCCCTATGTTCTATTTTTGTTCAGATCAATTATTTGTTAATATCTCTGACCATGCATGTTTTAAATCCTGGTGAAGAGCACACCATGTAATTATATAAATCAATTATATAAGTAATTACATACATTCTATAATGATATTTTAATTCAATAATAATATATATTATTAAATATTTAAAAATATTTTAATAATATTATTATATGATTTAACCGATTAATACTAATCACTTAATTATATTATTTTATCATTATTAGTCAATTAACATAATATATACAAATTATTAATTTTAATATTATTTTATTATAGTTACAATCTATATTACTAAGATACTACAAATTAATGAGGCCAGATTTACTAGGTTTCAGTTAATAGGCTATTATTCACTGTAATGATGTCCAAACATGTTTTCTGGCTCTCCGGGTGTTATATAAAATAAAATATCGATCCTACAGCAGTGTCAGAGAAACTTGTGTCTTACCTGTGCTGATTTCTGCTCTTCCCAGGTGAGCTGCTGTGTTTCTGGAGATGTGTGAAGGGTCTCAGGGTGTTCTTCAGTAAACTGTCCTCAGACGTTTCCTCCAGCTTCAGCTGGGGTATAAAGTGTCCAAACGCCATCTATCCAAACCTCCTGTCTCTCCGTGCCTGTCTCCCCTTCAGTCCTCAGATCAAGAATGAAGAGAGAAAGCCGGGCTGTCATTCATTCAGAGGTACAGATCTTTAGCGCTCGCGCTGCACAGAGGAAACAGCACATATTTGCCGTGCGTAGCGGGACAGCGAGCGATGTAACGGTGGTGTAACGCTCTGCTGACTCCTTCGTCAACTTTTTTCCCTCGTGGATAAAAAGGGGGGGGGGGAGGGGGAAGGGGGGGGGGGGGGGAGCACGTCCATCGTACGTTCTCGGGATTACCGGGAATATTAAAGGAGCGTGTCAGGCGCGGAGCTCACCTGCGCGCATGCGCGTTTGCACCAGGTGGAGCGAATCAAAGGCTATTTATTTACAAACTATGTTGTGTTTTTAATGTTTAATGTTATCTAAATTCATGGATGCATTGAAAAAAAAAAGTTTATTTTCCATCATTTAAATATGTGACCCTGGACCACAAAACCAGTCATAAGGGTATTTTTTTTTTCGAAATTGAGATTTATGCATCACAGGCAAGGCTAAAGAAATCGCGTTCCGCTTGTTGTCATGTGGTAACGCTATACAGAAAGAGAGAGGGATAGCGTGACAGCAAATATTCCGGCCGATGGATTCAAACTATTTGAACAATCTGAATCTGGGGTCAAAAATAAATAAATATTGAGGAAATGCTTAAAGTTGGCCAATTAAAGTTCTTAGCAATGGATATTACTAATCAAAAGTTAAGTTTTAATGTATTTACAGTAGGAAGTTTACAAAATATCTTCATGGAACATGATCTTTACTTAATACCCTAATGTATTTTTGGCTATTGCTACAAATCTACCCCAGAGACTTAATATCTGCTTTGGCTCGCCAGGGTACATAGTATAACGAGTAAAATATGGTAGCAGCAATTTGTTGGGATATAGAGAGGAACACAAGGGTACTTTTTAATGGGGTCATATGATGCGATTTAATTTTTTTTTTCTCTTTGGAGTGTTACAAGCTGTTTTTGCGTAGATAAGATGCCTGAAGTTGCAAAGACTAAAGTCAAAACCGAAGAGATATTCTTTATCAAAGTTCAGACTCTGCCACGCCCACTAAAACGGCTCGTTCTAACACACCCACACATATCTACCTTCCACTAGGTGGGGAAGAGCGGAGGCAGGGGAATTCGGACAGAAAATGCCGACCCAACAGTGGCAAGACGCACAGAGGAAGAGGAAAGAGGACGGTGTTTGAGCACAGGTAACGTAGGTACTCAGGGTTAGTGTGACGCCGCATGTTCAAGGGGGCGCGCGCTGTGTGTTTCAGTGTGAAAGCAAAAGCGCTTTATTTGGCCTTCCGAAAAAGGTAGAGCATTTAGACCATTACGATGACTTACAACACAGAACCGCAATGCATTTATGGGACGAACGTTTTGTGCACCAGGAGAGGGAGGTAATTCGACTTTGCTATGACCCTCTGGCGGTCGGCGAAAGGATGGATCCGACTATGACCCGAAACGTTTTTGTTAGTAAGTTAAGTATTCGCTATGGATATGGAGATGTCAACATGCGGAGTATGACACCATCGATTAGTGTGTGTGGTGAGGGGAGGCGAGAGAGACGCGAACGAGAGCAGAGAGAGAGAGCGGAGGAGCGGGGGGTCATATCACAGTGGATTCAGCTGTCTTAACCTTGGCTTGTGTGCTGCAAACACATATTAATCACTGTGTCTGTCACGAGACTCTGTTCCCCTTTCGGCTCTGAAAGGATGGGAAACACTAATGACATTTTTTACGGTCTTTACATTTTTTTGAAAGATGAAGCTTGTGATTTTTTATGGTAAGGGGCGTTACATGTCCGACGGTGCTTGCGGTGGTCGGCCAATCACAATGCACTGGGTCAGCTGGCCAATCAGAGCAGACTGCGCTTGTAGGAAGAAGGGACTTTGTAGAAAACGAAGCATTAGAGAGGCGGGGCATAGAGGACCTACAAAAATGCACAGTATTTGAAAAATAACGTGTTTTTTTAAATTAAAGCATGTCAAACGTACTTCTATCACACCACAAAATCACAAAAATATCCGATCTTAAAATGTAGAATCATATGACAGCTTTACGTCATGTGTTGGTGCAACTCTTGATAGAAGGAACTTATATCAGATACGGTTTTTGTTTTGTTTTTACAAAATTTTTTGTCATACAGTTTCCTGCCAGCATCCATTCTCTCGAATCCGTCACAACTCAAAAAGCCTATAATTAGTGTGAATTTGTATATGTAATTCCACCAATGGGCCAGTGGGTGTCTCTGGTGGACAGCACAATGAAGGCACGAGGCATCGGGACAGAGTAAGTCTTGAGACAAATCACTCATAAAAGAAGTGCCCCAAGAACTCAATGACGCACTGGAGTTCCCTCACTACAGAACCGCTTTCTGTTGCTGTAGGCCAAGCCACAGATTAAGGAGCTGTGAGGAGAAGCGGCCAAGGAAAAGCTGTCTGTGTTGGCCTTAGCGTTTTTCCCCGGAGCGACATGGAGAACGGCTGTTAAAATATACACATCCCATGAACTTCTCCATTGACTATGGTGTTGCGTATTAAGGCTGCTCTACAGGACGGGGAAATGTGCTTTCATTGGTACAAAAATGTGATTCTTCATAATCATTGGTCACAGGAGACAAAAAAAAGCAGACTGAACGATGGAAGTGTGCAAAAAGACACATGGGCCTGCGTGAAAATAAGGAGGACCAAACACAGAAAGGCAGAGAAATACCAGTCATCGGTACAGAATGTATAGTTAGATAATGATTCTTACAGGTTTATATCAATGCTATTGTATTATCAATATATTAGATAATGGTCACATTTATTTTGGGGACCAATTCTCACTATTAAATTACTATTAACTACTACTTTTGCCCCGATAAACTCCTGATTTGTTGCTTATCAATTAATGTAGTTGTTTAATTTGGTATGGGTTATGATTAAGGGATCTAAAATATGCTTTATAAGTTACTAACTACTACACAAAAAAATTGAATTTAGAACAGTACATGTTGTGTACTTATTGTGGTGGTCTTCAGCTCTGCCCTGACTTCCTGCTCTGAGGGACTCATACACAACTATTACAAAAAGTTAAAACGCTCACTGATCCTCCAGAAGGAAACACAAAGCATTAAGAGCCTGGAGGTGACACGGTTTGAAGCTCGATCAGGGTAAATTGCCCTTGTTTTGTCTTCATCGGACCAGCAAGTATCTTCGTAGCGTCTGAAGGGCCAGTACTAATGAAAAAAAAACATGATATTTAGGCAAAATAAGAAAAAATGTAACAAGAGTTTCATGTCTGTTCCCCCCCCCCCCAAAATCGTTTTGTTTTCCTATGACCACCCCCTGCAGCCACCTCTCCCCGACACCAGTGGAGATGTGAGAGCGCTATTTCTTTCCTCTGCGACCCCCCCACAGTAGTCTACATCCGACAAGGATACCTGCTCTGTGACAATCGATGGGCTGTCCCACAGAGTCGTGCGTTGGCACCGTCCATCAAGACCTAGAGCCGTTCGGGATTTCGACAGAGAGATGACAGAGTAGATTACGATGAAAGTTTGTTTGTTGCGGACATCGACTATCCTCGGGTGTTGACGCAGAGATTGACGGCAACACAGTGTTACCCGCGAGCCGAGTAACTCTGCCCAGGCTGCTGGCACCACAGCATTTGTGGCCACATGCACACCGACGTATTGCCTTCGTTTTGTGTTGCGCTAGGTACCGCCCGCGGCCCTTAACCTGTGGCCCGGACCCTAAAGTCAAAAAAAACTACAGCAAAACATAAAAGTCTGTGGTACAGGTAACAACACGTATTAAGTTTTTGAACAGGGTCATTTTTCTAATCACCTATTATTTTACATTGCGGACTATATATTATTATTGTCTTTATGTGAAATATTTTATTCAAGTCAGGATTAAAAAAAAAAAACATGCGTTTTGTATGATCGCTCTTATGGTGGACATAATTCACATTTAACATATACATGTGAAAATTATTTATTTCATTTAACTGTAATAACCCTGGTGAGATGAGACAAGCATTTTGGTTTTTTGTAAGTTAATGATTTTTCTCTGTCTAGGAAAGATGAGCTGAGAGGCGCTTGGCTTTTCTTCCCAACAGAGCAGAATGACCCTTCATATGTAAAATATAATGTTCTGACTATTGTTCATCAGTATCATAGCATGCTATATATATATATATATCATATATAATATGAATCAAGAAATGGGGAAATATTAGAATATAATTGAATTCAGCTCTACCAAAGTCAGTCAGCCACCACAATAGCCTGATTTATTAAATGGTCTAAATTGGTCTTATCAGTCTTACATATCCTATTGTTTGGCATATTGGTTGAAAAATCTATTTTTAGTCCAAACGGTCTGAAAATAGCCTGCAGTGTGTAAATGTGGACTCACGCTGACACTCAAACACTAGGGAGCAGAGTTTGACTACAAATGTGCATCTGAGTGAGCACCTAACAGACCAGAGTGCAGCTGTATGTCTTTCTATCATGTTTTCTTTGGAGCATGAGAGTCATTTTAGCAGTTTGAAAAATACAATTCTTGTAGGACATATATATTAGATTGCATCATCAAGCTGCTTGCACCCATAGAAGGCAAGTGTGCGAGTTCCGCTGTGCTGAGAACACGTCCTACGATACACAATAGTTCACATGTTTATGTGATTGTTCACACAATAGCATTCTGTTGGGGGTTGTGGTCAGTCAGAGGCCCCATGTGTACAATATTAATTGATGCAATGCATTTTTACATGGTAATATTCTCTGACACAATGTAGCAGTTGCTCAGCTATTTATTTAGATTATTATTATTTTCTATCATGTCTTTTATCCCTGGTAAATTTTATGTAGTACAAGAAATATTGTATTGGGCATGTCATGCAACCTGTCTAATTTAATATGATTCTACTAAGAGACTGATGAATGTGTAATTGAATTTGTCAGTTGTTTTATATGCTGGCTTTGCTGTAAATATACTGTTTATAATATTTTGTGTTGAAAAAAGTCAAGACAACATTGCAAATGTCTGAATCAAGGATGCATGAAACTGGAGTGTGGGAACATTATCGTTGTCTAATGATATCACTTGTTTCACTCATTTCACTGTGTCTACATAATAGCACAGATCAAATTATAATATTTTTGAATAATATTTGAATTATGCCTCTTTTGTTTTCAGCATCATTTCCACATTGCTCATGATAAAGGTGATTTTTTTTTTCTCTCTACAAACATTCGTATACACAAATGCATGCGATTTTGCTTTATACTAATCAAATAATGGGCTGCCAAATAGCTTGTTGTTGAATATTTTATTTGCAAATGAAGTATTAATAACTCAGAGTCCGTAAAAATATACAATTTTTTACTTGTAGAGGGACATATTTACAAGAATGGATCTTCTTCAAAATGAACAAACTGGTTTACAAAACTCAAAATGTGTGCAACAGCAAAGAGAAATGAAGTATTTTCCCTTCAGTCTCACTAGACGAGGAGTCTCGGGCAAATACAGGCCCGAGTTCCCACATTCACAAACAAAACAAGAACAACAAAAAACCCTCAAGATAACAGAGGAAAGCACAGTAAATGTTGGTTGGATGTTGGTCATATTTACACTTACATATTCAGCCGAATACAGGTATGAACACTGAAGCAAAGCATTCCCAATATCTGACCTTTAGGCCATAACATGCAATTCCTTTGCTTGTCCAATGGAAAATAATTCCCTTTTTACACCCCTCGAAGTAACACATACTGCTACAGTTTCTAAGAGGAGTCGAAGGAGCCTTTTTAGACATCCGACATTATTTTAATAACAACCATGTTGGGTAACAATGATCGGTTAGAGGCTACATACACAGTCAAGTACATCTTTTAAATAGAGTGTTATCTCAAAAATACATCGCAGATGGACCTTAACTCACTCTCTGGATTGAGCTCCCATTCAAAACTGAATGTCCTCATGCAACGTGAGCACAGCTTCAGATGCTTTGGCGGCTCTGTGGAAGAGTGTACATACACTGATGATTTCTAAACACCATACCGGCTCTTTAACAGTGTTGAAATAAAAGCCACTAGAGATTAATTGTCTGAGGAAAGAGACCGGTTCTTCTTGCTGGAAGATGCTGGGGAGGGCTCATAAAGGAATAAAAATCACCTTGAGTGCCTGAATGTGAGAACAGAACTGCTGGAAGGCAAGCTTTTAATCAGCTTCCCTTGTAATAAAGTGGTCCGATCTTGGCTAGTTTGGTGCTGTAATGTCCTAAAATAAAAAAGGGACCAAAATAAACATATAACAACGGTTCTGTTCCAAAACCTACAGAGCTGGTGTATGCAGCATTTTACAACATTTAAGGCTGTTCCAAAAGATTCTGAGATACCTTCCGATGGCCAGCATCAGATGTAGAGAGCATGATAATGCAAGCGCAGATGCATCGTATAAGCCGAAAAAAAAAAAAAAAAAAATCCAAAATGGCCGGGGCAATGTTGATTAATAAAATTCATTAAAGACAAAAAAATGGTTAGATATAATTAAAACAGACTATTTGAGTCAATATTTGTGTATTATGCATTTTTATGCTTATTACAGTACTAATCTGAAACTCTGCTTTGAAACTGTATTGAAATCAAAATCCTCAACCTTTAATTTTAGAGTTTGGCATTAGCATGTTCCTAATTGAACGGTACATTCTAAGTTAGGATAAGTCAGTTCGGATGCTGCCTTTGGGGGCTCTTCATCTGTAGGCAGTAGATATCAAGGCAGCATTTTGTAAATTACAATCACCTGATGCATTTCAAATGGAAAAAATTCCATCCAAGATGGAGGACAAAGAGCCAAAAACCATAACTAGAGTGTGTTGTTAGCTTAGCAACATGTTAACGCCACGCTATATTGAAATCAAAACACACTAAATTACTTTTGTCCTCTGTAGTGTTCCACACCAGTCTTGTGAGGTTCCATTTCAATAGAGTGCAACATTTGGGCTCCAGAAGTAAATTTCCTAAACTTTTTTCTCCAAATTTCCAAAATTTGACAGTTACACACCCTACAGATCTACTGTGAGCTATGAGTTTGATCATCGACAGTATATGCTTTTGTTGAAGCCACTGGCTTGCATTATTTCAACTTATTTTAAAAAATGTTGTTACCCATGATTCTGCAAAGAAATCTCCACCAATCAGAGAACTGCAACAAGCAAATTGCACCAAAATAACTCTTTAGTTCCCGCCCCCAATCCCATGAAGCACAACAACACAAAAGAAATTATTGTCACAATGCTTCGTGGGATTGTAGTTCTTTCCCTCATTAAAGTTGTCTTGTACCTTTGTTTTATTGTCTGATTTTCAAATATAATTTTGCTTCAAATCAAAGTTTTTAACATTGTGATTCTTCTCGTAACTGGTTGGTGTGGTTCATGGCTTATAATGCTTGAATGAAATCTATCTATGGGAAAAATAGTTCAGGAACCAAGGCCACCGAATGTGGACGGCCACAATTGCACTCTATTAGGATGCTAACCTTAGAGCCAGCTACATATATAGGCAGTAGACAGCAAGGCAGCTCAATAGGATTTGGAACAGAGCAAACATTTCAAGACTTGGACAAGTAGAGTAACTGTCCACAAAAACAGCCATATTGTGAAGGTCCAATTGGATGGGTTTCATCTTGGTCTCTTTTTTCGGGGTAAAGGTATTGGAGAACCTCTGTAGTGTTTGGACCCTATGTTCTCCTTACGATTCACATCATTCACTCCCCACTCTGCATGACAGCCCATCCATCACACTTACTGACAACAGTTCAGCCAGCAACACCGCCTACACCGCCTCGTGGAGAATGCGGCTCTGGAGAGCGCGTCTCGAGTGTGTCTCTATTTATGAGGTCGTGTTAGGCTGTGTACACTTGGGAAGAAGTGTGTCAGTGTGTATCAAACACAATTGCTGGGGAAGGAAACAGGAAGGCGGCGAATTGGCATAGGCAGCACTCGGCTACATTACCGACTCAATCACAACTGCAACCCAATAAGAATGACGAAAAAGGTTGGCACATACACTTGAAAGTGGCCCAAAAAGAGTGTTGTATGCTTTCTTCCTCACGTCTTATGGCTTTTCCTGTCTTAAATATTAAGGTCCATCAATGGCAGATTTACAAGTAGCCATTAAGAAGGAAATTATTTTATTTATTAAACAGAGCTTAGCAGGTCAGGGGCTACAATGACCAATTATTACTCTCTGAAAATGCATAATACCTCATCTACATCTTTATCATGACCTATAACCCCAATCTTCAACCGGTAACTTAAATGATATTGTGTGCGTATATCTGTATGTACAATATAAAACAGAGTGACTATTATTCGTGTGGCTGCGTTTGGACTGCCTCTTTGTGCCAGAGTGCTCTCTCCCCCTCCGCTGATGAGGGCCAGTTTACACATGGCTTCCTTTTTTTTTTTTTGTCTGGTACATTGCAAAGAACCAAGGACAAAAGCAATCTCGGGGGAAGAATTCACTGTGAAGGCACACAAAACAGGCAACTTGTCCATTTCAAATTTCACAAATGCACCAAGCAAGGTCTTCCCAGGGGCTTCGAGACACCGCTAATGGAGAGTTTTTTTTTACAGCACTTGGTGGAGGAAGCCGCGGGGCGGTTGGCACAAAAAGCCAGCCATCTTGAGACAGCCTGCTGTTAGAGGGTCCTAGGAGAATCCTGGGACGGTACCGTGGTGCAATTACTAACTAGACGGAGAGTACCGCAAATGCGGACACACGCTCTGTCTACGCCCTGTTATGGCTCCCTTCAATTACTTGGGACCAACAGTGGTATACACACGGGAGAGAGCGAAGTAATACGTGGCAGGAAGACGTAACAATGTGCGGAACTCAGGCACTAAAGATTTTTTTAAACCCATAAAAATCTACTTATAGGAGGTGGTTGCCAAAACATGAGCACCACTCAACAATTTTGAAAATACCAGGTTGTGCAAGGGGCAACTTTGATTGTCAGCAAGTTGTAAAACATCACTATTTTTGTACGGAAAGGCAAGAATCTAGTTTCATATTGTTTTTTTTTTTTTTCGCTTTTAGTATTAATGCTGGGCTTTTAATGAGAAATAACATGGATGCTGGCTGATTGTGAGAACATTTAAATATTTAGTATCATGCAGGTGTGGAAAAAGCCATCCAGCTGGGTCTGGACAACAATTGCCTGGTCTAGATGGACAACGCTTTCATTGTGCATTTCAAGGGTTTAGCAGGTTTCAATTGTCTGGGAAAAGCACAGAGTATGTAGTTCTAGACAAAACAAACTACGATCAAACTTATAAATGATCAACATTATAAATTAAGCTGTCCTCTGACTAACTCAGCCTTGTTGGCAAGAGGTTCTCATGATCATCATGACAATATGCAGTCAGATTTGGCAGACACGAGCTGTTTAGCTCGACCAGATGATGACAAATGGTATAGCATGACCTTGCGAGACAGTTATGGAGGATAACTGACTGGTGGAAAGAGTCCCACTCAAATGGAATTAGCCATGATTGAACTGCCATGGAAACAGATGTGCAAAGTGCAGTCATGCCTTATCACCACATAACTCAATGTGTCAGTCTAGCCGTGACGTGAGCGCTACCGTAAGTGTGTTTACGTCTCTTGATTGATTATTTTCTCATTCTCGTCATGATCATCTAGCGTGACCCTCATTTTATATCGTGAGCCTCAGGGTTGTGTGTTGCTTAAAAACCAAACAAGGTATTTGGTTTAACTGTCGATACTATGTTGAAAAACAACACAGTGACCTTGATAAAAATGGAGTGCATGGATAGAAAATAAACTAAAACGTCATTTTTAATTACAGTTTCTTTAATACATCTAATGCATCTCAAAAAGTAAAATGATAGTAAAAAATTGAGATCAAATGACAAGTTTTGCTTTGCTTCATGCTTCTTTCAGAAGAGATCTCAGAAATGTCTCAAAAGGTGCTCAGATTTGCAGACACCAAAGTCTGCAATCAAATGTTTGATGAACAAATCTCAATATGAACAAACATTTCTCAATCATTTTTTCCAAGATCAGATTATCTCAGCTTCACTTTTATACTCTTACTGCTGAACAGCTGAACGTATTGAATTGAACAATTGGATGTATGTGTTTGTGTATATGCTTTTTATTTGTATTATTATTATTTTTTAGGTATTATGTTGCAATATATATTTTGATTTTTCTATTTTTTTATTGTAATCCTTTTTTAAGTAAATATAAACAAATAAAATAATATTTGGTCAAGCCTGATAACAAAAATAACGACATCCATACTGATTATATATATATTTATATCTACTATACACATCACAAGTCTCATGAGCTATGTAAGAGCAACCTCTGAGCAATACAATTTTCATCAGAGATATAATCATAATGGATATCATGTCGATGATATGCTATTAGGTTTAACAGCATTTAATTCAAGATTCATTAGTGCATGTGCTGAAGGTAAATCATGGTTCCTGTACATCAAATGCTTAAATCTGAAAGTAGTGACCAAGGTCTAAAATGCACTCCCAAGGTTTTGTGTCTTTTTTTTAATGAAAGTCATTGTCCCGCTAAATGAATGGAGACAATGAGGAGATGTGAGAGCGCCGATGGGAGGAAGATAGACCTGGTGAGTTTGCTGTCCTGTGTGTGCGTGCGTCTATATGAAGCCCACAGGCCTGATGGAGGAGCCACACCTGCAGGCAGCTGCGATTAAATAACACTTGATAGGAAGGGAAGCTATATCAAAATTTTGCCCTGGAAAAAAAAAACTAAACAAAAAACGTTGATTATGTTTTCTTGTTTTAGGATGACATCATCTGTCTAAACGTCGGTAGCACTTAAAGTCAGGAGTATAAGAGCTGGAGATGTATTATTCAGGACATTCAGCATTCGCAGGGCTGGATGTGGCAGTATAAATTAGCCAAGGAAGAGAAGGTATTATAGGTGCTATCAGTGTTGGGCAGTAACTAGTTACTAATAACTTAGTTACTGTAATAATATTACTTTTTTGCAGTAAGTAGTCAGTGTTGGGAGTAGCGCATTACAAAAGTAATAATATTACAGTAGTATATTACGTTTTGCTGTAACGCAGTAATATAACGCATTACTAATAAAATGTGGGCAGTATTATTACTCGTTACAATCTCAGTAACGCAAGTTACAACAAAATATTACTAACACCGCAAAACAGCACCAGAGAAAAAATCCCGCGGGTAAAATAGTTTGTCTATCTTCTGTTGCTGGAATTAGATGGTTGAGATGACTGCAGAGACGGATTCTACATTTGTGAGATGAACACACTCCTGTTATTTTCAGTTAATCTGAGAAAAGGATAAGAATGCATAGTCAGGTGCAATATGTGCGACACCAAACTCTCAACATGGAGAAATAGCACGAGAAAAACCTGGAAACACCATAGTAGTTCCCCGATAACGCTCACTCTTAGCGCCCTAAGAAGACTCGAAAGATATATCTTACCAAAGCTGTTTATGTTCCTAAGTGTGTTCCCCGAAATGTCCCTTAGGAAGCTTCTTAACACGCTGCCTCTTACGTTCGACGTTACAGAGGCGCTGTCCCAAGTGAAGGTGCTGAATTAGTTGGCATCGATTGCTCAGGAATCGATTTTCCACTTCACGCGAAGGTGCATTACGGCGTTAAGAAAGACAACACGTTCTATGCAAATGAAACATTCCTCAAATTATTCCAGTAACATTTATTTTAACAGTTTAAGCTATCCGTAAAATATAGACTATTAATTAAATTATCAAATTGTCAGTAATACGTTCACACGATATGTTGTGACGGGTAGACAAACCAGGTATCCCTCGCTAATCATCCACCCTCCTCATCCCGTTGTGCCACTTGTGCCGCTTCTTGACATGTGTTTAACGACTTCTAAAAATTATGTAATACACATTTATATTAATGGTAAGATACTTTACAATCAGAATTGATTGGCAAGCAGCTGCAGTTAATTCTGTTTAATGCGGTATTGATTGCCATTAGTTAATGTTTTCTATAAAAAGCAACCTATCTACAATGAACAGAGAGAGAGAGAGTTAGATACAGAATATGGTGGGGAAGCAACGTAAAAAAAGGACACCAAGCTTCTCGTCAGAGGAACTTGAAGTTTTGCTGGACGAGGTGAGCTTGCACAAGGTGACACTGTTTTCCAGCTTTCGGAATAACTTGTGCAACAGCAACAAAAAGGAGCTATGGAGTGACATAGCAAGGAAGATGGCTGCCTCCAGATCAGGCACACCAAGGTCCTGGCAGAACGTCAGGAAAAAATGGCATGATTTTTCAAGCCAGGTTAAGGAGAGAGGTTCTGCTGTCCGTAGAGACCGGGCGAGGACAGGTGCGGGGACCAGTTCGGTGCAACCCTTAACAGCACATGAGGAGAAGGCACTGGCGGTCATGAGGGACACAGT
>JADLZN010004009.1:0-18468 GCA_018155175.1 Sinocyclocheilus anophthalmus | reverse complement strand
GAGCCACCTGCAGCACTCTCCTCACCTGGCAGCACCGAGCCGGAAGGGTGCACTACGCCACCACCTCCCGTACACACGTCTTCACCAGGACTTCGCTACACGACATCACGACATCGCTCCACAATCTCACCATGTCGGTGTAGCGAACAAAAGGGGGAAACGGGGGGGGGGTTGCGTGAACATGAAAAGGAGAGTTGGTAGTGCTTTTGGGGGGTTGCAGGACATTCAGCGCCAGTTGACAGAAGCAAATGAGCTTGCTCGCCAGTCTCTGGAGCTGAAGAGAGCCAAGCTGGAACTGGCCAAGCAGCAGCATGCACTAGCAGAGGCGCGATTCAACAGGCCCTCAATCTCGGTACTAATCTTGCTGCCAGCTGAAGGTGAGCAGTTGTTCTTGGTTTATAGATTTTGATATGATGTCTTTATAGATGCTGAGCAACAGTCACACCAGTGACCGTGTATGTGTGTGTTTGTATGCGCATTTTCATTAAAAATACTTGATCATCAACAAGATTGTATGTCATTCTGTCATCCTTAATGAGTCAACAACTGATTCTCTATTGCCATTGGAAACCTACGCATAAAATCTTGCTCTATCTATGAGATACCTTATTTATCCACAAGGAAATTAAGCAGTGTCAATCTAAGTTGCACAATAGATATAAAGGCTCGTTTGAAGAGGTCTGCGTTATGAAGAATAGTGTTACGGGGCTGACGAGACGTGAGACTTGCAGATCCATTCGCAGAGCTTTTTATTGGAGAAGACAGAGAAGTGGTCATACAGCAGGCAGGGGTCAGATGATGGCAAACATGTATATGGTGGGCAAAACACAAGAATAATCCTAGGACTAGCGTAGGTCAACGATCGGCAGACAGAAACACAGGGGCAAGACGAGAGGGAGAAATCCAGGAAACCAGGCGAAGATCAGAAACCGAGAAGGCTAAGGCTAAGGTTAAGGTTAAGGCTAAGGCTAAGGCTAATGACTAGGGCTAAGGCTAAGGCTAATGACTAGGCCTAAGGCTAAATGGAAAGGGCCAGTAAGGTAGCTATCTCTAGGGGAGTGATAAATGCGGAACACTACTCGGCAGAGGGAAGGGATCAGAGTGAGTGTTAAATAGTTAGGGAGTGATATGAAACCGCTGACACCAGAACCAGACAGTAGACCACCACGGAGGAGCAGAGGACCACCAAAACCAGACAATAGACCACCACGGCGGAACAGAGGACCACCACGGCGGAGCAGAAAACCACCACGGCGGAGCAGAAGACCACAAGAACCAGACAGTAGACCACCACGGCGGAGCGGAGGACCACCACGGCGGAGCAGAAGGAACAGGAAACCCTCTTGGTGAACCACACCGATCAGGAGACCATGGCGGAGACTGTAACAACAAGAGAGCAGAGACAGACAACACAGACAGAACATTGGGGTTGATAGACAAGACTGAGCATTCAGGGGCAGCCTCACTGGCAGACACAAAGCACACAAAGAATTAACAAAAGGGCATCCATAGCCAGGACAGGACAGGATGAGGACTCCCCGACGGCCTCTATAGCCGTGACAGGACAAGCAAGGAGTTCACAAACGGCCTCTATAGCCGTGACAGGACGAGCAGGGAGGCTCGCAAACGGCCTCTATAGCTGTGACAGGACGAGCAGGGAGCTCGCAAACGGCCTCTATAGCGGTGATAGGACGAGCAGGGAGCTCGCAAACGGCCTCTATAGCTGTGACAGGACGAGCAGGGAGCTCGCAAACGGCCTCTATAGCTGTGACAGGACGAGCAGGGAGCTCGCAAACGGCCTCTATAGCTGTGACAGGACGAACAGGGAGTTTGCAAACAGTCTCCGTAGCCGTGACAGGGTAGACAAAGAGTTCATAGGCGGCCTCCTTGGCCGAAACAGAACAGACAGAGAGTTCATAGGCGGCCTCCTTGGCCGGAACAGGACAAGCAGAGAGTTCATAGCCGGCCTCCTTGGCCGGAACAGGACAGGCAGGGAGTTCATAGACGGCCTCCTTGGCCGGAACAGGACAGGCAGGAAGTTCATAGACGGCTTCCTTGGCCGGAACAGAACAGGCAGGAAGTTCACAGACGGCCTCCTTGGCCAGAAAGGAACAGGACAAGGATTCGCAGACGGCCTCCATAGCCGTGACGGGACAGACAAAGAGTTCCCAAACGACCTCCTTGGCCGGAACAGAACAGGCAGGACGTGCAATAGACGGAATCATTGGCGGAACGAGACAGGCGGAAGTTCATAGAGGCTCCTTGGCCGGAAGGGGACAGGCAGGAAGTTCATAGACGGCTCCTTGGCCGGAACAGGACAAGCAGGAAGTTCATAGCTGGGCGCCACCACCACGCAAGGAACTGAGACAAGTGTCGCCATCTCGGGAGGTTCTGCAGCCTGCGCCGCCACCTCTGAAGAGACTTCAGTGGACACCGTGGCCTCTGGGAGCACGGCAGATGACACCGCTACCTCGGGAGGTTCTGCAGCGTAAGCCGCCACCTCTGGAGATGTTGTAGCCGGTGCCGCTGCCTCTAGCAAATCGGCGGTGGAGTACGCGGCCCAGATACACCATAAAGCAACCCCCCAAATGGGAAGTGCTGAAGACAGGGGAATGAGTTCAGGAACAGGAGGAGTAAAGTGAGTGGGTTTGGGGATACCAGCTGCGCGTGCAGACACCAGCGGTGCATCCCTCACACTGGACACCAGACTGGGATACCGAAGGGCTGACCCTGACTATCTGGGTGCAACAGACAGGACGTGACATGACTCTGGATGACTAGCGGAGACGTGACGTGACTCTGGATGAATAGCTGAGACGTGTCGAGACTCTAGAAGGTCAGCTGAGACGTGACGTGACTCTGGACGAACAGCTGAGACGTGACAAGGCTCTGGATGAACAGCTGAGACGTGACGAGGCTCTAGAAGGTCAGCTGTGACGTGACAAGGCTCTGGACGATCAGCTGTGACGTGACAAGACTCTGGAAGATCAGCTGAGACGTGACAAGACTCTGGATGAACAGCTGAGACGTGACGAGGATCTGGATGAACAGCTGAGACGTGACGAGGCCCTGGACGAACAGCTGAGACTTGACTGGACTCATGAAGATCAGTTGTGACTTGACTCATGACGATCAACTGCGACTTGACTTGACTCCTGAAGATCAGTTGTGACTTGACTAGATTCATGAATATCAGCTGCGACTTGACTTGACTCCTGAAGATTAGCAGTGACCTGACTTGACTCATTATGATCAACTGTGACTAAACTCGACTCAGGAAGATCAGCGGTGACTAGACTTGACTGAGGAAGATCAACTGTGACCTGACTTGCCTCATAAAGATCAGCTGTGACTAGACTTGACTCATGAATATCAGTTGTGACTTGAATAGACATGAATATCAGTGTGGACTTGGAGCTGAACTCAGAAGAAACAACTGTGACTGACTTGACTCGTGATAATTAATGGTAACTTGACTGACCCATGACAATAACTGTGACTGGACTAGACTCATGATCATAAACTGTGAATTGATTTGCCCCATGATGATCAACTGTGACTTGACTAGACTCATGATCAGAAACTGTGACTTTATTTGCCCCATGATGATCAACTGTGACTTGACTAGACTCAAAACCATCAGCTGTGAATTGACTAGACTCATGATCATAAACTGTGACCTGACTAGACTCATGATCAGAACAACTGTGACTTGACTTGATTCATGAAGATCAACCGTGACTTGACTAGATTCATGAAGATAAACAGTGACTTGACTTGACTCATGAAGATCATCTGTGACTTGACTTGACTGAGGAAGATCAACTGTGACTTGACGAGACTCATAACTATCAGCTGTGACTTAACTAGACTCATGACTATCAGCTGTGACCTGACTAGACTCATGAAGATCAGCTGTGACTTGACTGAGCGCTGTTGTGTCCGCCATTTTGTGATCAGGCTCCTCTGTCGCCGCCATCTTGTGAGCATGCTCTGATACAGCCATCACTTCAGTCACAGACATGGTGTCGCTTCCTTCCTCTGCGACACCCACCGTGAAAGCTGAACCAGCAGTCAGCAAGGCATAGTCAATAAAGTCTTTTAAGCTATAGTTGCATTCACTCCTTGGCATACGAGATTTTGTGGGTTCATTAAGTCCAAAACGGAACAAGTCTTTAAATAAAATTATCATATAGTGGTACCTGATAAGATAATTCACAGAACCGGTGAACATACTCCTCAAAAGAAAGGCCTCCTTGCCGAAGATGTAATAACTGGGTGACTGGGTCCATACCTGGCCAGAGTCCACTGGAAAAGCCGCTGGATCCTTGTTTGGCTGAGTATTCTGTTACGGGGCTGACGAGACGTGAGACTTGTGGATCCATCTGCAAGCTTTTATTAGAGACGTGGTATAACAGGCAGGGTCAAACATTGGCAAACAGGTATATGGCGGGCAAATACACAAGAATAGTCCTAGGGCTAGCGAAGGTCGACGATCGGCAGACAGAACCAAAAGGGGCAAGACAAAAGGGGTGAATCCAGGGAACCAGGCGAAGATCAGAAACCGAGAAGGCTAAGGCTAAGGCTAAGGCTAATGACTAGGGCTAAGGCTAAGGCTAAGGCTAATGACTAGGGCTAAGGCTAAGGCAAATGACTAGGGCTAAGGCAAATGACTAGGGCTAAGGCTAAGGCTAATGACTAGGGCTAAGGCTAAGGCTAATGACTAGGGCTAAGGCTAAGGCTAAGGCTAATGACTAGGGCTAAGGCTAAGGCTAATGACTAGGGCTAAGGCTAAGGCTAATGACTAGGGCTAAGGCTAATGACTAGGGATAAGGCTAAGGCAAATGACTAGGGCTAAAGCAATGACAAGGGCTCCGTAAGGTAGCTATCTCTAGGGGAGTGATAAATGCTGAAACAATACTCGGCAGAGGGAAGGGATCAGAGTGAGTGTTAAATAGTGAGGGAGTGATATGAAACAGCTGGGTGCAATCAGTGTAAACAGGTGTGTGCAATTCGTGCTGAGTGCAATCAGTGTAATGCATGATGGGAAATGTAGTCCGGAGTGATGTGCAACAGTGTGTAGTGCGAGAGTCAATGAATAGGAAAGTTCGTGGACCGGATTCGTGACATTAGTTTGTATTGTACATTATCTGTGTGTTTGACGACGCGTAAGGCTATGCATGAGGCAAAGCAGCGGAAAGGGAATCCTCTGACAACCATGTGACCTGCATTCAATGCCCAATAAATGAATGAAGATGAATCAGCAATATGACGTGGTAATTTGGGCATATGTCAACAATTGACTCAGAAATTCTAACGTGTAGGCTCCTTCGCCAAACTTAAGAGAAGCATGTCAATGATTGGCATTACACAGAGCACTTATGGAATGGACACAATGGCATGATATAGTAAAGGTTTAAAGGATTAGAATCACACACATAACATTTAATGGATGCAAGGTTTGAAACTCACGTTTATTTTTCAGAAAACTAAAAATTACATCATAATACGAATCAAAAGAAAAGTCAATTCAATCATGGATGATGGCTAATGATAGCTCAGCAAGTTAAACCAAAAAGACAATATAAATCAACAAAAAACATTTGCAATCAAAAGCTGCCTTGCCACAACCCCGGCAGCGTGCAGGGCAGCCCTCTGTGGAGGATAGAGGACCTCAACTTCTCCCTCTACATCTTCCTCCTCATCTGCTTCCACCTCCTCCTCCCCCTCCGGAATAGGTGCGCCTCCACGCACAGCCATGTTATGGAGTATGGCCGTTGCCACCATAACTGCGCAAGAGCTGTGAGGCTTCACATGCAGTCCTCCTGCCGACTTGTGCAGGCACCGAAAGCGCAGCTTCCAGATGCCAATTGCACACTCAACAACGTTGCGCGTGCGAACGTGTGCAACACTGTAGGCTCTTTCAGCCCGAGTCTGTAGATTGGTCAGCGGTGTGAATAAGTATGTTCTCAGAGTGTATCCACTATCCCCGAGGAACAGGCTCTGACCAAACCCCTCTCTCTCCGCTTGTTCACCCACGGCAGAATTGGCCCAGACAAAACTGTCGTGGGTGCTGCCTGGCCACCTTGCCACCAGGTCGGAGATCACACCCCTATGGTCCACTATAACCTGCACGTTTATGGCCGCGTATCCCTTTCGCGATATGTACGCCTGATCAATCACTGATGAATTGGCGATAGGGATGAGTGTGCCATCCACCAGGCCCAATACTCTGGGGATGTCAGCAATGGCATGACAACCCTGGTGCACCTCCTGGACCTCCTGACATGTTGCCGGCAGCCGGATGTAATCCCCAGCATGGCGCAGAAGGGCGTTGGTGACAGTTGCTTAGGCCGTAGCCCTCTCCCACGACCTCGATGAAGCTCCCTGTAGCAAAAAACCTTAGCGCTGCAAGCAGCTGGACTTCAGGGCTTAAAGCAAAATTCCGCCGCGTTAGCCTGGCAAGCGCAGGTCTGAGAAGGTCCAGCAGCTCCATAATGAGTTGTCTTGCGAGGCGAAATTTTTGTAATATAGCCACATCAGGCAAAATGTCAAAAGGGCTTAAGTTTTGCAGAATAAAAAAATTGACATGGACTAAACAGCTCCATGGCCGGCACCGTCTTTGATTCAATACAAGGACACGTTGGATCGCTGCCAAAGTTGGTCGCTAACTGGACACCACCATGCTTACCCATTTATAGATCTTAGCCATTTAGAGCCAAATTGTTTGCCAGATTTTAATTATCAAAAGTGATTGCCAATTTAAACGCTTTAAACCACCATATTAGTTCTGATACCAAATAAAGTCAACTTCATAAATAGGCCTGTATCCATTGCGAACATATTTTATTATTAGTCTTAAAATGTCCATAACATAAAATCATCGTTGAGCCACAACATTGTCAGCATACCATAGTTTGACTTGTACTGCGCTACGCTCATTTCTAAAGACCGCTGCACAGTGGCGGCGACTAGCGTCTTGAGCTCAAACAACACTAAGAGAGAGCTTACGAATGGTCCAGACCAACCTTACGAAAGTGTGACTTACAGAAGATATACTTAGCGTACGAACGTGTCGGGAATCGTGCCATAACGTTAAGAGAGAGGTTAAGGAACAGGTTAAGAACTACTTAGCGATAAGAACGTTTTGGGGAACCGGGCCCAGAGCCGTTCAATGGCTCTGGAACCAATCAGGTTTAGTCAGTGTGCTGTTTGAATTTAAACACAAGTAAGCGCAAGTTTTTTATTTTTTTCGTATATGATGTTGAAATCCTTCTGAATTTCAGAAATATATATTAGAAAATAAAAGCGTCAAGCTTGAACAAATTTATAAACAACTAGCTTATTACAATTAATGTATCATGTAATGAACAACAGCCTAATCAACCAAAGTAGCATAACCTTTTAAGTAAAACTGAACAACATATTAAACAACATATTTTAAATATCGCAATGCTTAATAATAGTTGACAAACGTTTGTACAGGTAAATGTTAAAAAAGTGTTCAAAATAGTGTACTTTTCACAATATTAAAATTATAATACAATAAATATTTAAAATATAAACCATGTGTAGGATTACTGCAATATAAAAGTACATTTAAAAACCAATAAACGTTGTACCATTTTGTATGTTCTTACAGCAAAATAGACCAGAAATATACTTTAAGTAAGGGAAGAGTATGTATTTTCTGTAAATACACTAAAAAGTCACTAAAAGTATGCTTGTGTTTAGTATATCCCTTAAAAGTGTAACTAAAATATATATTTATTAACATAGTATTTCTACTATACTTTTTAGAAATATACTAATAGTGTGCTTGTGTTTAGCATATTCCTTAAAAGTGTAACTAAGCATGTATTTAATGCAAAAGTATTTCTAGTATACTTTTTATAAGTACATTAAAAGTATGATTCTGTTTAGCATATTTCTTAGAAGTAAAACTAAGCATATATTTAATACAAAAGAATTTCTAGTATACTTTTTAGAAATATATTAAAATGCAATTCAATATATTTTTATCGCACTTCAAATAAGCATGTTGGGAATAAAAATGTATTATAAACATACTACTTGAATTTCAAGTATATTTTTAATACATTTAATACTACGTCTTTTTCACCTGGGTATAAGGGAAACTTTTTTAGACGATAAAAGAAGCCTAGTTTTGGTCTAAGCTTTTTCAACAACTTATCAATATGTATATCAAAAGCTAATCTTTCATCCATCCAAATACCTAGATATTTAAAGGAACAAACTCAAGGTTGTAATTGTCAGATCTGTTACCATAGTGCGACCGTGACTAAAAATCATATTCTTTGTCTTATTTGAGTTTAAATCCAATTTTAACTGCAACAACGAGCTCTGCAAAATTAGAAAAGCATCCTATAGTTGCTGTAAAGCTCGTTTTAAAGAAGATGCTGCCGTATAAATAATTGTATCATCTGCATACAAATGTATTTGAGCTGAGTCTATTCCATGACCTAAATCATTAATATAAATAGAAAATAACAAAGGGGCTAAAACAGATCCTTGAGGAACTCCAGTATTTACATGGTAGAGTTGTCATAAAAGGTGAGTTGTAATTTTCAACAGACACACATTGAGTGTGTTCTGAAAGATTGTTTTCGAACCATTTTAAAGCAGTTTCACTGAGACCTACATACCTAAGTCTCTAACATTAATTTGTGATCTACTGATTCAAAAGCTTTAGACAGATCAAGAAATAAAGCGGCACAGGACTTTTTACTATCTAGAGAGGTTATAATATCGTTTGAGACTAATGTAGCTGCAGTAATGGTTCTATGTCCCATTCTGAACCCTGACTGATAATCCTGAAGAATATTATTGGCTGACAAAAATTGTTTTAATTGATCGTTTATCAGTGATTCAAAGACTTTTGCTAAGATTTGGGTCTGCAGGATCTCCCCCTTTTAATAATGGAATAACCATTGCTGATTTCCACATTTTTGGTATTTCGTTGGAGGTGAGACTTAAATTAAATATAGTGGCTATAGGTTCTGCTACAAGATCAGCTGCCAATCGTAGGAAGTAAGGCTCAATTTGATCAATTCCTGGTGATTTTTTAGTATCTAAATTCTCTAGGGCTTTATGAACTTGTGCAGTAGTAATGGGCATAAAATTAAATTAATATATGAAGAGCAGTTTTGAGCAAACTCAACAGTTTCCATAGAAGTATGGACACCCGAGTTAGTAGACTCGGAGGTTGAGCCGATTGATGTAAAATAATTATTAAAAATATCTGCAATAACTTCTCTGCCCTTAACTTCAGTGTGATTAATGTTTAAATGATTTGGGAAATAAGATACCAGTTTAGGTACTGAAGCAGACTTGACTAGTTTCCAAAAGTTTACAGGATTATTTAGATTTTCATTTATCATAGACAAATAATAATCACACTTTGCACTTTTAATTAATTTTGTGCACTTATTTCATAATGCTTTATAAGAAATCCAATCAGTAGAATTATTTGATTTCTTTGCCTTGGCCCATGCAGCATTCTTCTGTTTTATAAAAGTAGAAACGGTGTCATTGAACCAAGGATTATCTTTACCACTTATTCTAAATCGTTTAACTGGAGTATGTTTATCACATATGGATAAAAATGTTGATCTGAAATAGCCCCAGGCCAAATTAACATCTGGTATACATGAAACAACACTCAAATCACTAAGATCACGTAAAAAAAGCTTGTTCATTAAAATGCTTAAAAATCTTTTATAAATAAACCGCGTTGAACATCTAGGAGTTTTACAATTTCTCACGCAGACAACTGCACAGTGATCACTAATATCATTACAAAAAACTCAAAAAATTGAGTCCAATAAAGTTGATTTGCTCAAATCCTTTTGATTTATCCGAGTTGTTGAATTGATCAGCTGTACCAAACGAAGAGAGTCACAAACCTCCTTAAATGAGTTGGAGAATGACGATAACCAGTCCCAATTCAAATCGCCAAGTAAAATCAATTCATTTTAGTCCAATCATGAAGAAATTCTGCAAGTAAAGTGCATACTTCACATGAAGAAGATGAAGGCGGCCGATAACAACCAGCCACAATAATGTCAGATTACTTTGCTAAATGACTGTATGCAGAAACAATTCAGATTAGACTTCACATATATTGCAACTCCCCCTCCTGTTGTTGCACGATCAGATCCGAAGACATTATAAGCATTAATGTTAATCACATAATTTGTGACAGATGCTTTTAACCATGTCTTAGTGAAGACTATTATGTCTGCATCAGTCGTATCTGCCCAAATTCTTAAGGAATCCATTTTATTTATCAGGCTACGCACATTCAGATGAAAGAACCGTAATCCATTTGATGATTTAAGTTCATCAGGGGTTTCAAGTTGGGCTAATGCTGAACCCGGGTTAGGGTGAACATTACTTGATAAAAAAAGCAAAATGAAAACTAACCATGATCTCCTCTTTGGGCCCTCAATTGAATCCCCGCCTCAAATAGGCATCGCACAGGCTGATAATCTCCCTTTCCCCAGAGTCCATAAACCGCGCAGTCCACGCGAAATTGTTCTCTTCAGAATCCAGAAGAGAACAACAATCCATGAGACATATCTCTCCAGAATAGCCGGAGCGTCGGGCCATGATTCCTGAGAAATCCTGCTACAGTCCCAGCATGCAGATCTGGCCACTGTGGCTGATGGTAAAGCGCAGTTATCTCATGATCGCTCTCGCTGCTATCGGCAGTATAATCCAAACCACAAAAAGACACGCCAGTCCCAGGTATCCACAGGGTCGTGTAGCAACACAAGTAAATAAAATAAATAAATATACGCATTTTCTTCTTCTCTTTAAAAGCGCTATCTGACCGAATGCACCAACAAAAACTGCGTAAAACACTTAGATTAAACACTCAAACAGTTAAGGTCAGACCAGCGCACACGTCAACAAACAAGCCACCATCTTGATTTTGAATCGGAATAATTGTTTCTTATATGGACATCTGTAAAAATAAATTTACATATCACCTCAGTGATAAAACTCATGGATTCGGATGGCGATCTATTCACAGTAGAGGAGCGAGTTCTGTGATCCTACGAACCGCGGGAACGTGCTGCCCATGTGGCCAGTCACATGATTGTCTGCTGTAAATAAAATTAATTCTATTTACAAATGTATTCTTATTATTGTGTAAAATGAATTTTAAAATACTTATTATTATGTAAAATGTATTATTATTCCAAGCTTATTTTATAATCTATAATCCTATTTATTATTTGATTATTTAAATCTCCTGTTTAAAAATAGGAAAATAGACGTGCTATAGTTGTATATAATTATACGCGATATATATCCGTTTATAATACACATTTTAAAATTGTATTGCATACCTGCTGCTGCCATAACAAAGACACATTTCGAATGTTTACGTGCTTTTCTTCTCTTTCTGCTCCCAGTCGCTGTGGTGGAGCAGTTATGAAGTATTGTTATTTTAAATACTTTCCAGCATTTCAGAAATAGGCTAAGTATGTATGCAAATTACACTGAAGTAGGCTACAACGTTACCTTACGGTGTTCGGGAGTGCTCAAAAAGGGTTTAAGCACTGAATTTTGAATCGATTTCTTCTTGTAAACTCAGAGATGTGGATTCAGACGGCAATTAAATTACCACACGACCTTGGTGTTTGTCAAAAAACAGTAGGTAGTTCGGCCAGGGATTTTTACGGGGGTGGTGAGTGAAAAACACAGACATCCTGGATTTGGACGGAATTAAAATCACCAACTACCCCCTGTAAATGGTGAAAATCACCTACGTTCCCCTGAGAAACAATTACCGTCCGAATAGTATGGGATGATATTAGACTCAAAATGATTAATAGATGCACGCACAATTATCCATGTACTGCATACATTTTATACATGTATCTTACTAAACACAAACAAATGCCTTTCAATTTGAGTTTGTGGAATTCTGGATTAAATGATTGTGCAGTGATTTGTACAAATACAGACATGTTTTTGAATAAAAATGTTCAGTTCTGCATTAATATCATATAAATTTCTCATGCAAAAAGGAATCCGTGCATATGTGGATCAGGTGACACGCGTGCATTAATTGACGTCTAGTTCGAAGTCGATCTTGTTCAGTTCATTTGGATTTTAAGACTTCATTTTCGCAGTTTACAGCATCACGTCCCCCCCACACACACAACTACCAACGAACAAAGCCCAGTGCAATTCATTAACGTGTACAAGATTTGAAAAATTTGCAAATGTGCATCACAACACTGAAACAAATGCTTTTCAACCGATGTCTGCAGAGTTAAGAATTACATTAATGCGCAGCATTTTGTTCAAATAGAGACATATTTTGTGAATACAAATGTTATAGTTTGTATTAAAATATCATAATTTGTGCATGTAGCGATTAAAATGTCCTTTTGTGGATCAGGTGACACGCGTGCATTCATTCATCGTTGTCTTTTCTGAGCTGTATTCTATTGTTTTTGATTTGCATTTGGTGACTCATAGGAAGAATTTTGAGACTTTCGTTCTGCCCTTTTATCCTTGCCCAATCCACACACACACAGCTAGCGATCCACGCGCAGCTGAGCCTAAGGAAATCAGCGACCACTAGATGGCACTAGCCCAAGTCACATGTGCGCATTCCATTGAGTACAGTTTCATGAACGTTACATTGTGTTTTCTTAGTTTTCTTTTTGGTTTGGCTATTCTCCTCTAACGTAGAAATATAATAAAGACGTTTTATTGAACTTGATGTCGAACAGTATTCACTTTCACTTGTCTTAAGACACAGAGACGTAGCTTATATAAATTTTGCCAAAAGAACTGTGTTGACGTCGGGTACCTTGTTTTTTTTTAACAGTCCGTAATTTTTGGCAATAAGATTACGCCAAGTCACATGATCCCTTCAGAAAGAATTCAATATTCTGAATTGATGCTCAAAAACTTTATTATATTATTATATTGTATTATTATGTTGATTATTGATTAATTATATTACTTATGTTGAAAACAGTAGACTTTTTTTCAGTTTCTTGATGAATAGAAAGTTCTAGATAAACAGAATTGATGAAGTATAGAAATCTTTGTAAACTTTAAAATGTCTTATCACCTTCGATTTTGATCCTTTAAAGCATCTTGCAAAATAACAGTATTAATTTCTTATTTATTATTTATAGGTGTGTTATATATATATTATTAATGCTGTCAAACGAGTAATCGCGATTTTTTGATTTTTTTGTTTTTTGCTTTACGTAATTATTATGTGTGTGACGGTGTATATTTATTATGTCATATTAAATAAACTAAGACACGGAAGATAGGTAGGATATGCAAGTAAAATGTGTTTATGTTTATATCGCTAAATATATTAGATATATAATATAAATTATTCACGGAATATAATAATTTATATGTTATTACATGTAAATATTCGAATATGGTACTGTATGTGTGTGTATGTTAGACATGCATAATAAAGTTACACAGTACACACACACTGTAATATTATTGTAAAACAAAAACTTTTTGGTATGTGAATAAACTTGATTAACGTTTTTTTGTTTTACCAGTAATATAAAATGATAAATTCACGATTAATAATATATATATATATAATATGACTCCAAGCTTGGTTATAGTTTATAATGTTACAAAAGCTTTTGATTTCAGATAAATGCTGATACGTTGGACCTGAAAATATAATTTTGACTTAACTGTTTTAAATATTGATGATAATCAATATTAAACATGTTTCTCTTGCAACAGCTAAGGCATCAGCATTATTAGACTTGATTTCTAACGGACAGGTGACACTGAGAATTGGGAAAGATGATTTTTTTTCCGGGAAATTAGCTTTGACACATTAATACATTCATTTTAAAATATACTTCAATAGAAACAGAAATGCAGTTATTTTAAATAGTAAAAATATTTCTAAATGTTTCTGTTTTTGCTGTACTTTGGATTAAATAAATGCAGGATTGGTGAGCAGAAGAGACTTCTTTAAACACATTAAACAATCTTACTGTCCAAAAACTTTGACTGGTAGTGTAGACTTATTAAAAATAAATTATCTCTCCACCCCTCCATATGCATTAATGCATATGAACATACTTATGTGAACAAAATAATTGTCGCTGACTTATTGGGATGAAAAATTTCTTTAATTCTTATTTACTTTGGTCTCGTGTCTAATTGGCATTTTCAGAATTGTAATGTGCATGCCGATCCATCACTAAACATATCACCAATCAGGCTGTGTCAATAGATGCAGACACCAGTGGCACACTTCATCATCTTAGCATACATTTCAGTAAACATGGCATCCCATCAGTCTAATTGCATCCTGGCAGAGGCTAATTGACTGCCTATACTTGTTGCAACTCATACTGCGGATGGGATGGTTATTTCAAGATAAACGCTTGCATAATGACTCATGTCAGAACGAGGAGTAGAGAGAGAGAGAGAGAGAGAGAAAATATTTTCAGTCTGTTAAAAACCCAGAGGGAAAGGATGACTTGAAAACACGTGGCTTAAATGGTCTATGGAAGTCAGTACTGGATAATTAGGTCATCTAGAGGAAGTTGCAAGCACACTGCAAAGGCAGTTGCCTTTTATATTAATACGAAAATCCTGTGCTTTAGGACTTCAGTTGAGATGGGATGTTCTTGCCCACCACTCGGCTTAGCTTAGGAGAGAAATCATTTATTCAAGGTCCCGGGTTTCTTGTTTGTTAAAGAGAAGCACCCCTCTAGCAGCACCTGGCTTTCATTCCTTTTAAAAGTACGATTTTAAAACACAAGTGTATATTACTTCCTTTTGCTTTAGGATATAATTACATCTTTATATTTCATCCTTTCCAAAATTGTTATAGTTTAGGAGAAACAACAGTTTTAAAATTGTACTTTATTTTGTGGTTTGTGCAGCCAAACACGGGGGTTTCAGCTTCTTTGCAGGACGAGGACCCCTGGGTAGTAGAAGGACAGAGACGTGAATTTTGTTGTGATCGTGCATTTTCTAACAGGGATTTTAGATCTATTCTCTACTATTATCTGATTTTCCACTGCATTGTAAATGATCTTACACGAGTTAAAATAATGTAATGCTTTACTTATAGCCTATCTATCTATATCTGTCAATATCTATCTATCTATATCTATCTGTCATCATCTTATCTATCTATCTATCTATCTATCTATCATCTATTTAATGTTACTAAAGGGGCACACAATAATAAACATTGCGGAAACTTAGTTGCCTTATCACTATCTATACCATTACACTTAAAACCTGATCAGCTAATATTTATTTCGATATTATCTTTAAGTAATGTCTGATTGTACACTGTAAATTTCGCAGGTTTGTTTGATGTGTTTGTCAAACAACACAACCACAAAAACCAACACAATCAATCATCTGCAGGAGCCTGTTTTGTTTCTTTCTTTTTTCACACTGACTATACCATCTTTGATAAATGAATAGTAACATTCTGCTTGGGACTGATGTATTTTACTGTGGGCTCCTTCATAATGGATAGTGATGACAGGTTGAAGGTGAGAGAAAGAATGACTTGAGAAGAACATTTAAATGCAAAGCGAGCAATCGTAATAGCCATTAGCCTTTTAATTGAGTCCTAAAGCATTATAAATCGAGACACGACCGAGAGAGAGCATGAGGCCTGAATTTTAACACGAGCATGCTAATTTATTAGATGGCTTTAAGATGCACATGAACTGTGTACTTGAAGAATTGCCAGTTTCTTGAACGTCAGCTCAATTCGTCTTGAGATTGAAGACATACATTAATTTGACAAATTGTCTTATAACTGACCAGCATCTAAGGAGCCATATATTTTCACACCTACATCCAGCATAAATTCAACACAGCTTCTTGTAATCATGTTAGCATCATTAATAAAATTGCTGGTACAGAGAATGTGCTCTCAATTAATTTTTCCCCCGTCAGTTTTAGTCTGATGCACAAAAATAAATAAAATAGATTCACGTAATATTATTTTCTGCTTACCAAATCTTTTAAATATTGGAAAATAAATAATTTCTTTGCTGTGATACCTTACTAGAACTCCTTGCTGCACATTTTTACTTTCAGAAAACTGGAAGTGGATCATGGATGAAAGTGGAAATCATTTGAATCAGGCAGTAAAGCTCTATAGTGTCTACAAACTGACGAGTTCATTCCACATTTGCTTACCTTTTATCTTCCTTTGCTTACACTCAATGCAAAGGAAGACTCATAAAAGTGCAGATTAAAAATACATTCTATAAAAATAGAATCCGCAAACACGAAAAAAGATATTAATATAAATATATTATAAAACTATTTAGACGTAAATGTGAGCGTTCTCTGTTTAGCTGGCACTGTCTCTTGGAGACTGAAGCACCAGGGTTTGGCAGGCGCTCAGATGGAGCTCTACAGCATCTCATGAGGAAAAGAGCACATTTGTGCAGTCTCATGCTGGAGGGAGAAATCAGCCTTGAATACACTTCAGTGTCACACATTCAGTGTAGACAGCTTTGTTGATTATAATGGCTGCAATTTCAGCATGTCACGATGCTCCGTTCATGTCCAATGTAAAGTGTAAATGCAGTTTGTTTATATTTGCTGAGCAACATACAACTTGGTGCATTAATATCTAGATGGTTTTCTATCAAAATGTTGATGATGTTCATTTTTTTTTTAAATTGTGTGTTTCCTTTAGCTTCATTATGCTCATTGAGGAGTTTTATTTGTAGGGCTGTTCAGTATTGCAATATTTTACTCATGATGCTGTATTGATACTTCAGGACGTACAGTGTTATTATCTATACTATTGTGCAATACTAGATATTATTCTATATTATATTACGTATAATACTACCATACCACATACATACATACATACAGTTGGCATTTTGGGGGGTGGGGTTGAACAGTTTGTGGGGAAGCCCTGTGCAGTATATCTGTGAAAATTTCGTGATAATTTTTAACAAACTAAGCGAGATCATCACAATTAATCGCTGTTGTTTTTTATTTTAGTCCGTTCCTGCAGTAAGATATTTTTACTTAAAAGATGTTTACATTATGTCCACAAGTGGAAAAATAACATCTGAACATTATGCTAAAATAACACATATTCAAAAGTTTGAGACTCCTTGGTTCTTTAATGCTGTTTGTGGTACCTGGATTGATCCACAACGGGTTTTTTTTGTTTTGTGTCTGGGGGTCAATGGTTTGTTCAGGATGTCACCTTGTTTTGTGTTCTGAGACCGTAAAACTGAGCACTGTTCTTCATGATAAAATCCTCCAGGTCATGCAGATTCTTCAGTTTGTCCAGCATCTTTGCAATTTTATTTTGTAAATTACCATATTTTCAGCAGTGAGTCGGATTTTGAGATACATCTTTCACAATGAGGACAAATGGAGGGACTCAACAAACTATTTAGAAAAGGTTCATAACATTCACTGCCTGCCTCCAGAAGGAACACGATGCATTAAGAGCCGCCTTTTTTGAATTTTGAGTGTAAAGCGTTAAATTGTAATTACTTTGTATTCCGGGTATACAGGTAGTATCTTAGTTGCTTGGGACTAAATGGCAAAAACTTATATTTAAACAAAAGAAGAAAAATTCTCATTTGGGCATATTCATCCTGTTCAAAAGTTTTCACCCCCCAGTTCTTAATACTGTATCATGATAACTATATCATGATACAGTAGATACCATTATATTGATATAGTTTTTTTTGTACCGTAAAATAATAGTTTAAAATAATTTGCCCCAACCCACATGCAATTTGAGTAGCCCTGATTTAGCCCTTCAATTTATGCTTGACTGAAACACCACACAGCATGTTTGCTCTTCTTGAAGTGTTTGTAAATCAACTAGTGTGTAGAAATAGGACAGGTTAATGTTCTGCTCAAGGAGACAGATGGAACAGACCAACAGGACACTACACTGATTTCAGTAGAGCTGCTGAGAGACATGCTGAGTAATTTATCATAATGATAAATTAGCCACAAGTAGTCTGTACTCCAGCTCTAGCTGAGGATGCACATGTGCTTAAATAGTGGTTTAGAATGCAATATTAAAATATATTTTTTAAAATTTTACTTTTGTAAGAATTAATAGCAAATGGCTGGATATTGTTTTTAACACCGGTTTAGGAAAGTCTGAAACTAGCAGCAAAATGTGTCTATTTTACATTTTTCCAATGCACCATTATTTTTGTCATTACAAATTGAATTACCAGCATAATTTGAGTGAAATATTAAAACAATTCAGAATGTCTATGACAGCAGCACTTGAGCTGCATAAACTTAACTCCATAAGTTTTGTGTAAAATCTGATCTTGGATTCTGAATCTTGGATTAATCCAATAAGAATTGTATGCTTTAATAGAAAAACATCTGAACTTTTGTACAAATAAGTTCACATAGTCAGTGTCACATATTTGATTA
>JADLZN010004008.1:0-20869 GCA_018155175.1 Sinocyclocheilus anophthalmus | reverse complement strand
AGTCAGAAATCGCTAGTAATTTTCACAAACAATTACAAAGAAACAGCAGGTAATTAATTAAAATGTGAAGTTTTAAGTAGAACATTTAAAGTTCCAAAGTTGCTCTCCTCAAACCTGCTCGTTATATTATAAGCAGAGGTGCTGCATTTCCAGAACAAAACATTGGGAATTCATTATGAAATCGGTTTTGTTTAACACAAAGTTTTAATGAAATGTAAATATGTGCCACTACGGAACGTAAAGGGATTATTTACATATTCCTCCTAGAAAGAAGGGTTCAGAAATTCAGGGTTGCATTATTCAGGGTCGTATTATCTTTTGGCACAGTTCCCGCAATGTTCTACATTTTTCAGCAATGCCAAAATGAGTATTTTTCATTGTAAAATTTGTGTTATTTGGGTCACGTCACCACTAGCAGCATGTGGTATGACTTGTAAAGCCTTAACACTTCTTTTCCCATTTTATTCAGACTTCAACTCCAATCAGGAGTTACATCTTCTGATTAATTGCAATTTCATGCAGTTTAACAGTGCCACAAAGCAGTATATTATTATTTGAGGCGCAAACACATTTTCTGTTTAAAACTCTGCTTTACATACGCAGTTGTTTGTGCACAGCTTCCCTAATTGGAAATAATGTTGTAACACTAAACTTACATTTCTGGCTGAATCAAACACGAATTCAACTAAACAAAACCATACCTTTTATTTGTGTTTATTTTTTTTATTGTTTGCCTGGGGTTTTTCTTTTGGTAAGGGAGGAAATGCAGAGATTGGCATGACATTGAAATTTGAACATGACAAATTTACGATTGCGTCCACAGAGAAGCAATTTGAAAAATGACGTAAAAGCCATTACAAAAAAAAAACAAAAAAAAAACAACATTTTTGACACTCTTGCCAGGGTGAAGATTTTCAAAAACTCACAGACTGCGGCCCTGTCCACACGAACACGGTTATTTTTAAAACTGCAGCTTTTTCTACGCGGTTTGGCCATTTGTCCACATGCAAACGCAGCACCAGGTCACTAAAACGGAACATTTTTGAAAACGCCTGACAGGGTGAAGATTTTCAAAAACTCAGGTGTTGTCGTGTAGACAGCGAAACAGGAGTTTTTGGCTTGTGACGTTGGCTTTAGCCTGCGCTGTTATCTCCGCCTACTGGAAACTTTTTCAGGCTTCTGATTGGCCAACATGGCTTTACGGTTGAGATTATATCGCCACCTGATGGTTTGGCATGCTCTTGACATTGCTTCATAGCATGCATTTGCATTTTCATGTGGACAGAAATTTTTTTTTAAACGGAAGAAGGAAAAACTCTTTATAAAGTACCATGCACGTGTGGAATGGCCTCAGGATAACACCAACATGTCAGAAAAAAAATATATATATACTGTATACAGAATCACTGAGTTAGAAAAAGGACTGCCCTTCCTAAAATTGACTTGTAAATTCAATCAGGTGTGGCTAATCATCTTCTCAGTGGCACACAAACCCATTTAACTTTCACCTGTGATCAGCTGTGGTTATCTTGATCAGCTCAGCATGAAAATAGCTTTTCCTGGAGTATTTCAGTTCTTGATAGTGCAACTGAAACAAACAATCAGCTACGAGTGGCAAGACACTGTCAAAAGATCTCAGGGGAAAAGGAATGCAGGCACAGTCAGGGAGATGGACACAAACACATTTCAACGCGTTATCATGCCCAGTGAAGTCTATTATTCAGAAGTGGAAGGTATTTGGAAAAACACAGAGCTCCCGGATCAGGACGTGCTCCAAAACTGATGAAAGAGATGGAGGAAACTGCTCAGAGAGGCGACCAAGAGCTACAGCAACTCTGAAGCAGCTGCAGGAGTTTATGAGAAGAAAACGCACCTTGAAGAGTCTGAGGCCACATGGAAAAGGTGTTATGGTTAGATGAGATAAATTGATTTATTTGATAAAAAACACCAAACGATATGTCTGGAGGAAATCCAATCCAGCTCACCATCCAAACAACAGCATTCCTACTGTAAAGCATGGAGGTAGTAATATCCTGTTATGGGGTGTTTCTCTACAGCAGGGACCGGAGCACTCGTCAGGATAGAAGGAAAAATGGACGGGGCAAAATACCATCAAATTCTTGAGGAAAATCTGCTGCCCTCTGCCAGAAAGTTGTCAATAAGAAGAAGGTTTACCTTCCAACATGACAATGATGCAAAACACACAGCAGAACTTAGCACACAGTGGTTAAAGTAGAAAAAGCTGAATGTTATAAGTTGCACTGAATAAATAAAGCTGGATAAAACAACTGTGTCCGTCTTTATTTCAGGCTACAACGCAACAAAATGTGATTATTTTAAAGGAAGTGATTATTTTCTATACCCACTGTAAGTTTGATGTGTTTTTCAATTGAAAGGAAATGAGCAGACACAAGAAAATGGCTCCGTTATCAGTTTTTTGTTGTTTTAAACCAGAAAAACAAGACTCGATTTTTAATTTTTGGTTTACGGGTTGTCGACTTAGCTAAAAACTTGAACAAAATTCATTTTCCACATGCGGGTAGTCATGAGCAATGTTCCCTCTATTTTTTTTTTCTTGCTGAGCAAAAAAATTCTCTATTGGGTGGACATTTTGGCCACTTGAGCAAAAACATTCTTTATATCAGACATGTACAGCGCAAAAAAGTGTAACTTTATACTGTAATGTGCTTTTAAATTTGATTTGACCCTTGATGTAACTAAACGCTGCACATTTTAGGTTACCTGAGATTTTTTTTACAGTGCCGTGTTACCAAGAAATTCTATTAAACCTAAGTCAATCAAAATTCAGAGGGTCAATCTTTAAAGAATATAAAATAAAACAATATAATATAAGAATATAAAAAAATTAAGCAGTTATTGCCTTATGATTCCCATTTGAGGTCAAATTGTAGCGGTGGCGGGCGCCAAGGAACCTTGCTATCAGATTAAAGAATATTAACGAGAGAATATAAAAAAAAACTAACTTTAACAAATCAGATCGGATTAGTTCGGGCGCCAGACAAGCTCAGTCTTGTCAAATATAACCGTTTTACCCAGAATAGCTTTTTTTTAGCCACCGGTTACAAAAATAATTGAAATGTCCACACAAAATAAATTCAGGTTCATAGCTTCAAAGTTGTATTTAACAATTAATGAAAAAAAAAACAACACAGAAAAACTTTGCATTCTGTTTCAAGTTCAAATGCAACCTCAATTTCACAGTGATATTTTCAACAATCAATATGGAATCAAACAGAAAACTTAGTACTTTGGTTCACATTCATATTTTCAACAATCCACCAAAGAGAAAAAATAAAAATAAAAACAAGCTTTGTGGCTAAATTCCCATATAGCCTTTACACCGTTTTTCTAGTCCATCAATGACAAAGAAATAATAAAACTTGAAAGAAAATGGAAGAAGGTGCCTCTAAGGTAGCAGTTTCACTGATGCATGTAAACCTCAGCAGATTCAACACTCCTTGAGATACAATGTGTAGAAGGTAGTAACAAGAGACAAAAGAAACATGGAACAAAACATTAAATATAGAATTCTTAGATCACCTTAAACATAATTAAACACTTGATTATATTTGTAGATGATACAAATACCAAACAGCAAGGATTACGAACGTTAAATATTTTGTGAAAGTGCCCACGTTAATGTTTGTGGATGTTTGCGATATTTGTGTGCCAAAAAAGAGTGTGTTTTTGAGATACGAATGGATTGCTGGCCGCTAACGGCAGGGGGGAAGTTTTCTTAACAGGAGGTTTAGGAGATGAACAACAGCAATTCACCTTGAGATCCCGCTCGCACTTGTCAGTATAAGAGACTTGCTTCGCTCTGCAGCTGGTGTCCGGAGGTGCAGCACGCATACTCAACCGATCGCCCGGCAACTCGCGCTCATAGCGATCCACCCTGCCCAAACACAGTGAGGTCTCCACAATGCAGCAACAGCGTCTGACTCGATTCAGGTGAGCTGCATCTATCTGCTAATTAGTGCTGCGCTCTCCTGCAGCTCCACCTTAAATACACATTTCCTCACTTCCGGATAACTGATTTCCCTCCTCTGCTCGGCCATAACACATTAAAAATCCTCACACGTTTTTTCATACTGCCACACTCTCCCCCCCCTTGAGGAAACAACCCAAGGTTGTAAAAATAGGTATGAACTGAATTATTAAAATCCAAAGAATTCTTCATCCTCTTCGGGGGAATCTTGGAATATTTCCAGAAGTCGTTTCTTCTCCTCCAACTCTTCGGCGGTGGGAAAACACCGTTTCAGATTACTGACATGCACAGTGCGAACATCTTCCCCAGTGGACTCCAACGCCACCTGATAATTCAGTGGTCCCAGCTGCTTTATTACCCGGTAAGGACCCTTCCATCTTTGTGCAAGTTTTGCACTGAAGTGGTATTGTGCATTGGATTGGGGAAAATTCTTTAGCCAGACACTGTCTTTTTCATTAAAGGAAGCTTCACGTTGGTTTTTATTGTAGCTCCGAAGTTGTCTTTTCTGAGCTTTTTTACAGCACTCCTTCGCTTTTGATTGAAGTTGAGATAAATGATTGACAACATCATAGGGGGGTAAATCCGGACTGAGATTCTTGCCTCGGAACAGTTTGTCCATTGGACCTTGCAATTTTCTCCCTAGGTGGAGTTCTGCTGGTGTCATGCCAATGGTTTCCTGGACAGCTGAATTGACTGCAAATCGTAGAAGTTGTGATCCCATTTTTTATGATTGTCTTCTACGTAAGCAGCAATCATGTACTTTAGGGTACGATTCACTCTCTCTGTCATATTTGTTTGTGGATGGTAGGCGGTCGTGAGTTTTTGTGTGACACACCATTTACCACATACCTCCTTAAATATGGCAGACAGGAACTGAGCACCTCTGTCAGACAGGATAAAGTCAGGAACACCCCATCGTGTCAGAATCTCTCTCTGAAAAATCGCTGCAATGGTTTGTGCACTGGCATTCCGCATGGGAAATAGCTCCCCCCAGCGATAAAAATAGTCCACAAAGACAAGCAGGTACTCGTTCTGGTGGGTACTTCGGAGGAAATTGGTCCCATGATGTCAACGCCTAGCATTTCGTTGGGATGTGATGTACTAACTTGTTGTATTTTTCCTGCAGGTTTCTGATTTTCTCCTTTGAGTGTTTGACATTTGATACATCGTTTAACGTGATTCTTCACATCTGCCCACATCCCAGGCCAAAATGCAACATCATGCAGCCTCTGGTAAGTCTTGTAAATACCCATGTGACCACTCAAAGGATTTGAATGATAGTGTTGGAGGAGGGGTGAAACCAGAGTGCTGGGAACGTACACCCAATAATGGCGTTGGCCAGTCTTCAGCTGAGTCGTGTGGTACAATTTATCTTCGACTACCTCATACTGATTCCTTAGCTGATCATCATTTTCTGCCAGTGTTTGAAATATCTTAATGATTGCAGGATCCTTGTGTTGTTCCTCCCATATAGCAGCAGCAGTGATTGGAAGATCTGACTCCTCTGTGCGACTGGCATATACACTGCAACTGGGCTGGGCATGGATCCGGGAGAGTGCATCAGGTGCGACATTCAGCCTTCCTTTACGATATTCAATTACAAAATCAAACTTTTGCAACCGAAGGACCCATCTAATGAGACGGCTGGTGGTTCTTGTAGAGCTCATTACCCACTGGAGAGCGGAGTGATCTGTCACAACCGTGAACAACTTGGGCTCTAGATAATGCTGCCACCTTTCCAGAGCCCATACAACGGCAAGGCATTCCTTCTCAGTCGCGGAGTAATTTGATTCGGCTTTGTTCAAGGTTCGGCTAGCGTAGGCAATCACCTGCTCGGAGCCCTGGTCCCTCCGCTGCGTCAACACAGCACCTAGTCCAGTGTTGCTTGCATCCGTATAGGCAATAAATGGGAGGTCAAGGTTGGGATGTCCAAGAATGGGAGGTAAGGTGAGGCATGCTTTTAGTTGTTCAAAAGCTTGTTGACATTGAGAAGACCAATGAAATGCACGACCCTTTTTCTTCAAGGCATTAAGGGGCTCTGCAATCCGGGAGAAGTTTGATACAAACCGGTGGTACCACCCAGCGAGTCCAAGGAAGCGCTGAACCTCTTTGAGGTTACGAGGTACAGGGTATGACCGTACGGCTTCAACCTTACTCGGGTCTGCTGAAATACCATGAATGTTCACTACGTGTCCAAGGAATGTCAACTCTTGAAGACAAAACTTGCTCTTTTTCAGGTTGATAGTCAAGCCTGCAGTCTGCAATCGATGGATAATGGTTTGGAGATCGAGGAAATGCTGGTCCATAGATGGTGAGTAAACTATGATGTCATCAATATAGACGAAGCATATGTTACCTCGTAGTTCTCCTAAAACTGTCTCCATCAGTCTTTGGAAAGTCGCTGGGGCATTTTTTAACCCAAACGGCATGACTTTAAACTGATATAGTCCCCCTGATGGAGTGATAAAGGCAGTCATGGGTTTGCTAGGTGGATCCATTGTCACCTGCCAGTAGCCACTGTTAAGGTCGATGGTAGAAAATATGGTTGCCCCAGAGAGGGATTCAAGAATTTCGGTGATGTTAGGAAGGGGGTATGCATCACTCTCTGTTATAGCATTAACTTTCCGGAAATCAACACAGAATCGCATTTTACCATCTTTTTTTGGTACAAGGACGATAGGGGATGCCCAGGCCGAGTGAGATGCTTCCACGATACCTGCCTTTAACATCTCCTCTAGCTGTTCTCTCACAACAGCTTGTTTAGAAGGACTCATACGGTAAGGTCGCTGTTTAATGGGAACTGGATGTGTGATATAGAGGCGGTGTTGGAGAACATCTGTCCGTCCAGGACGGAGGGCACACACCTGAGAGTGGGACTCCAAGATTTGCCTTAGTAGCTGTCTTCCATCAAGTGGTAAGTGAGCATCACCCACAGCGATATCAATTAATCCTTGTTCATCACAGCTGTCAAGAGGTTGTGATAGCAGGGGGAGTTGTGGTGGAGGAATGGAACTGATTAGAGAGAGGCTCTGATTAGCACTCTTCAACTGTTGTCTCTTTTTCAGGTGTGGTGACTTCACCACAGGTACACTTGCCTGGCCTGGTTGGAAAGGGTAGGCTTCATCAGGGGCAGCCTTGAAGGAATACTTCCTGTCCGTCACGTTAATCTGCAGTCCACTGAGGAAAATGAAGTCTAAACCCAGAATCACTGCATAGGCAAGGGCTTTGGAGGTAAGGACAGCAACCCGTACTGTGAAAGTCTTACTGTGGAGAACAATCGGAAGATTTATCCATCCTAACGGAACTTCTGCTTCACCATTAGCTAAATAAAGAGGTCCAAGGGTCCAAGGTTGAAGGTTGTCTTGTGGTTTGAGTTCTGTCCATAGGTTCTCATGGATGAGGGTGTAACTTGCGCCTGTATCAATAATCGCTTTCCCTCTCCAGGTTCCGATACTAATGGGTACCACCAATTGTTGTGGTACAGCAGTTAACTGATTCGGGGTATAAAAACCAGTAGTGCTGTTCTCTTCATAGTGTGAAAGTGACCCTGTTGCCGACACCGTGTTGCTGGAAGGTGTGGTTGGCTGGTGTGGTGGACCACCAGACTTCAAGGGTTGGAAAGACCGCTTGTTACCAGTGGGGCGATGCTGTACAGAAGGCTGGTTGGAAGGACCAGGAATAAAGTGAGGGCAATTCCCAGGTGAATGATAACCTTTGCACCGCCAGCATTGTACTTGAGTCTTCTCTACAGATTGGCCAAAGTCAGGTCTTTGTGGCATGGCCGGTGGCTTAATACCTTTACGTCCCTCGTATTGTAGTTGTTGTGCATAATCTTTCTCCAGCTGATGACCCAGCTTCACTAACTCCTCAACAGTACTTACTCGACCACGTAGCGGGCTGGCAAGGTAGGGTTTGATGTTTTTAAGAATCATTTTTACCATGTCACTTTCTGTTAAGGCAGGCTTCCACCTCTTGCAGAGAGCTCGATACGAGAACGCAAAATCCCTAATGGATTCTTTCTCACCCTGAGTTCTAGTTCTGACTCGATCAGCCAGCTCATCCTCATAATCCTCAGAAAGGAAGGCGGAGAGGAAAGCGGATTCGAACTCATCCCATGTGGTTATAGAAGATCTGGCAACCTCCCACCAGTCACGGGCTGTTCCATAAAGTACAGTTCGGAAAGTGGCCAGCAGGTCTGTATCATCCAGGGGATGTAATGCTAAAAAATCTTGACAGCGGGTCAAATATAGCAAAGGGTCAGGGTAATCTGATGGACGTCCAAAGGTGGGGAATGTTAACTTTAAATGGTCGCTTCTTACTACTGCAGTAGCGGGAAGAGGGGCAGGTACTGTCACTGAGGTAGTGGGAGGTAATGAAGAGAGGGAGGTAGTGTCAGATGGTGCATGTTTCTCAAGCAGATCCACTAATTTATTTTCTTGCACTTTACATTGGTCTAACATATCAGTCTGGAATTTTTTAAAGTCTATGCAAAGACTGACCATTTGGACATTACATTGATGGAGTTCTTTGGTTATCTGATCATGGGTTTTTTGGAAGTTCTGTTGTATGGTTTTAAGGTCCTGTTTAACTTCTAGCTGCAGCTGATCCACCATGAAGCGCACCTCAGCGACAAAGGTAGATTCCACTCTTTGAAGTTCACTTGAAATTATGAGTTTGATGGCTTTGGTTAGTTGATCAGCCTCAGCCTCATCCTGCTTTTTGTTTGTAGCCAAAAGTGTGAGAACTTGCTGCTGGTTGTCCTTCATTTTGATAGCAAGGTGGGAAACTTGGTCACAGTGCTGGGAAGAAGTTGCTTTCACCTCCTGGGTAAGTTCATAAACTGCTTTCTCTTGTTTTTTAATGAAATCCATCAGAGTTTCCCAGTTACCTTGCACTTGTGACGTAAGGTAGTGCATTTCTCTCCCTGGAGTTGGAAGTACACAGGGCAAATCCTGCTGTGTCACAGAAAAGGGAGAGGAGAGTTCAGGTGATGTGCATAGCTGCATGGGGCCTGGCCCCTGTTCCCAGGTAAGGGTTGGCACAGGAGTGCTGCCAGCAAGTGCTGAAGCAAACTGCACATGGGCTCCTGGATAGATGGTGCTGGATGACGTATGAGTGTATGGCACATTGGAAACATGAGGTGGAGGAGGTCCAGGGGTAAACTGGGGACGTGATGCAATTGGCCAGGTGGGAGTTGCTATGTCTGGGGGGGGTTCAATTTCCACAGACGTCGAAGGTGAAGGAGGGTTAGTGGCCATGTTTGTAGTGTGTGTGTCAAGTCAATGTGTAAGGTGTGGTGTAATTGTTATGTAAATGTAGTGTATAACAGTACTTATGGGGAAACAAATAAAAAACAACAGCAACAACAAAATACGAGGTTGTACCAGTGTTCAATTTCACCCACAAACACCAACTCACAATTTCGGACCCACAAGTACTCTACTACCAAGGCACACTTCCATTATCTTAATTTTTTTACCTTGCAGCTAACCTACTGAATTACTGCAATGCTGTTTCCCACACAGTACAAATGACAAAGGTTACCATATACACTTCAACACCTTTTCATCAAAAAAAACTGACATATCACAGTTTGATCACAATTTTTGTTTTACAAGCTTCACCAGTTAACTTCAACCACACAAGTTTCAAGTTTAGTTTCAAATTCCCTTAATTGGGAAGGAAATAATTTTTTCTATATAGGTTCAAGTCCCTGTTCGGGCGCCACTTATGTAGCGGTGGCGGGCGCCAAGGAACCTTGCTATCAGATTAAAGAATATTAACGAGAGAATATAAAAAAAACTAACTTTAACAAATCAGATCGGATTAGTTCGGGCGCCAGACAAGCTCAGTCTTGTCAAATATAACCGTTTTACCCAGAATAGCTTTTTTAAGCCACCTGTTACAAAAATAATTGGAATGAAATGTCCACACAAAATAACTTCAGGTTCATAGCTTCAAAGTTGTATTTAACAATTAATGGGAGAAAAAACAAACAGAAAAAACGTTGCATTCGGTTTCAAGTTCACATGCACAAATGCAATCTCAGTTTCAAAGCGATACTTTCAGCAATCAATATGGAATCAAACAGAAAACTTAGTACTTTGGTTCACATTCATATTTTCAACAATCCACCAAAGAGAAAAAATAAAAATAAAAACAAGCTTTGTGGCTAAATTCCCATATAGCCTTTACACCGTTTTTCTAGTCCATCAATGACAAAGAAATAATAAAACTTGAAAGAAAATGGAAGGTGCCTCTGCGGTAGCAGTTCCACTGATGCATGTAAACCTCAGCCGCTTCAACACTCCTTGAGATCCCATGTGTAGAAAGTAGAAACATGGAAGAAAACATTAAATATAGAATTCTTAGATAACCGTAAACCATTAAACACTTGATTATATTTGTAGATGATACAAATACCAAACAGCAAGGATTACGAACGTTAAATATTTTGTGAAAGTGCCCACGTTAATGTTTGTGGATGTTTGCGATATTTGTGTGCCAAAAAAGAGTGTGTTTTTGAGATACGAATGGATTGCTGGCCGCTAACGGCAGGGGGAAGTTTTCTTAACAGGAGGTTTAGGAGATGAACAACAGCAATTCACCTTGAGATCCCGCTCGCACTTGTCAGTATAAGAGACTTGCTTCGCTCTGCAGCTGGTGTCCGGAGGTGCAGCACGCATACTCAACCGATCGCCCGGCAACTCGCGCTCATAGCGATCCACCCTGCCCAAACACAGCGAGGTCTCCACAATGCAGCAACAGCGTCTGACTCAATTCAGGTGACCCGCATCTATCTGCTAATTACTGCTGCGCTCTCCTGCAGCTCCACCTTAAATACCCATTTCCTTCCGGATAATTTATTTCCCTCCTCCGCTCGGCCATAACACATTAAAAATCCTCGCACATTTTTTCATACTGCCACACTATTATTATTAGACATAATATAATATAATTGGATTATCCACATAATATATGTTAATGTTCATTGTAACCACTTAATCAAGCCACTCTTCTTTAAAGCATGATGACGTTTTATTTCACGTCACTGCGTTTGTGTTGGCTATCGTTGAGCTATTTCATCTGCAGCAATTAAAGTATTCGATTTCTACAGCGACTGTAAAACCTAGGGTACCAAGGATGGTGAACTGAAATTTAACTGTACTGTAAGCATTAGAACGTCAGGAAGTCGATTTTGGCACGGTTATGCTACGATTGGGCACAGCAGTGCTGAGTAAAAATGTGATGCACACATTTGACCATGCTGAAAGGAAGGCATATCATGATCGCCCACATGTGGAAAATAGTTTTAAATTAGTTATCCGTTTTCTATCCAGAACCAAAACATCTATTAAATCGAGCTTAAATCTCATATATATATATAATATTTTTGTTTTTTTTTTTTCAAATGAAAAAACAAACTACAAACAAAGGGCCGGACCAATTTAGAGAGCGGAAAAGTTGACACAAATTTCACGTTTTAGAGCACGATGTCACGGAGAATGTTTTTATAGTCATGAAAACGGACATTTGATTGCTGCTCGTCCTTTGCTGCAGTGGAAAAATCTGAGAAAAAACACAAAACACATCTAAAAGTGTGGCTTTCGTGCGTACTCACTCTTCCGATTATTTACTCTCTATTGATCCCTCTTTTGAACCGTTTGTGTACGAGGGTGCAGTGGCGTTTTTTAAATTAGACCCAGAGCCTAAGCCTCCGGGATACAGGTGCCACACAGTCCTTTATTTTGGGAGATGTGCTCTCATCACAATCTAGCTGTAATTCGGATGTTTTAGTTCAGGGGTTTGAACTTGGTGTGGTAAGAGTTCCTTTGCATACCATATACTGTATTTACGTTCTGATGTTGTGACTGGTTTAGTTAAAGTGCCCGTACATACTCAGTTACCACTGAAGGGAATCTCCTTTATCCTTGGGATTGATTTAGCTTGAAGTAAAGTCTTTTGTCTCCCTGAGGTTACTGAGGTACCTTGTGTGTCAGAAAATGATGTGTTGACTCAAGAATTTCCAAGTGTATTTTGTTCCTGTGTTGTGACTCAAGTGCAAGCTCGCAAATTTGAAAATGAAGTTGATTTAATTTGTTCATGAGGTCAGATTCCCCAGATGTTGAGGATACAACTGTAGAGGCTTGTTCACAGAATTTGAGTCTTGAACATAGATTTGACTTTCCTTTTAACAGAAAACAGTTGATAGAGGCACAACATGCTGATGAAACTTTTAGGTCATGTCTGTCTGCTGTGATTGATAAATCGGAACTAGCTGCTCATGCAGTTGCTTATTTTTTAGATGATGGGGTGCTTTTGCGTATGTGGAGTCCTGAGAACTTGAAGCATGGCTGGATCTCGGTATTAGGTATTAAGTAAACCTACAATCATTTTCTGAAACATTGTTTCTGGCCTGGAATGAAATCTACTGTGTCCTAGTATTGTCGGTCTTGTCATGCCTGTTAAGTTGAAGTAAAAGTTGCTTGTCAAGTTGAGGTACAAGTTTTCTAAAAACAAATCAGGTTATTTTTTTTTTTTTTTTTTTTTTCCACAGCTCTATTCCAGTGATTAATGAAATGTTGAGAATTGGATGAACTGGTAATTGATTTTGGTTTGAGTCCTTACCATAGAAAATAAATTCTGGTCACTCTTACTTATTAACTTTGAAGTGCTCTGCTACTAGGTTTCCTAAAGCCATCCCACTATGTTTATTACAGACCCCAACCATTGTGAAGGCAATTGTGAAGTTCTGTACTACATTTTGTCTGCCGAAGTTTGTTCAGTCTGATCAAGGATCTAATTTCATGTAGAGAGTGTTCAGTAAGGTAATGAAAGAGCTGAACATTAAACATTGCATATCTAGTGCTTACCATCCACAAATGCAGGGCATCCTTTAAAGGTTTCATCAGACCCTTAAAACCATGATCAGAACTTACTGTCTACAACATAAGAAAGACTGGGATGAAGAGATCCGTCTTCTGTTGTTTGCTGTTCACAATACAGTGCCAGAATCACTTGGATTCAGTCCAGCTGAATTACATTTGCATTTACATTTACATTTAGTCAATTTGCAGACGCTTTTATCCAAAGCGACTAAATTGGGGGGATACATTAAGCCGATTTTCTTAAAGAGGCAAACAGACACAAGGAGTGGTTGTAATACCAAGTTCTTAGATATTGTTCAAATAAGTACAAGCTAGAAAGAGAGGGAATAAATAAAGAGAGAATTTTTTTTTTTTTTATGATGAAGTCAAATAGCTTCAAGAGAGATGAGTTTTCAGCTGTCACTTGAAAAAATGTCAGGGAATCAGCATTCTGGATAGGAGTTGGAAGATCATTCCACCAGCCAGGAACAATGAACGAAAAAGTTCTGGAAAGTGATTTTGTGCCTCTCAATGATGGTACCACGAGGCATCGCTCACACGGATCTCAGACTTCTGGAGGGGATGAAGATTCGTAATAGTGAGTGGAAGTAGGCGGGTGCTGAGACTGTGGCTGTTCTATATGCAAGCATTCAATGTCTTGAACTTGATGCGAGCCACAACCAGTAGCCAGTGCAAGGAGATAAAAGAGATAAAGAGGTGTAAACAGGGCCTACTTTTGGGCTGTTGAAAATGAAAGACCAGTCGGCGCGGACGCTGTTGCATTCTGAATCATTTGTAGAGGTTTGATTGTGTTTGATGGGAGTCCAGCCAGAAGAGCATTTGCTTTAGTCCAGCCTAGAGATGACAAGGGCTTGGACAAGAAGTTGTGCAGCATGCTCGTTAGAAAGGGCCTGATCTTTCTGAAGTTGTGCAATTCAAATCTGCAAGATCGAGCAGTCTTTACAATGTGGTCTTTGAAGGTCAGCTGGTTATCAAAAGTTACCCCAAGATTTCTGACCGAAGTGATGGGGGGGTGAATGGTAATGGTAATTGTAGAAGAATCTAGCTGGATGGAGAAATCATACTGTTGAGTTGGAGTGGCAGGGAAGACAAGAAGCGCAGTCTTTGCCAGGTTGAGCTGTAAGCGATATTCTTTCATCCATGCCGAGATGTCTGCCAGGCAGCCTGAGATCCGTGCAGCTACTGTTGGATCATCTGGTTGAAATGAGAGTTAGAGCTGTGTGTCATCAGCATAGCAATGGTGGGAGAAGCCATGTGCCTGTATGATGGGACCCAGTGATGTTGTGACTGTATATGGGAAGGGGGGGGGGGGAGGGGGCTCCCCGGGTGGGTTTCGGGCTTTTATTTTTTTTTTTTTGGGGGGGGGGGGGGGGGGGGGGGGGGTTTTTTTTTGGGGGGGGGAAGAGGAGGTCCAAGAACTGATCCCTGGGGAACCCCAGTGACAAGTTGATGTGCTTTGGATACCTCCCTCCCCAAGACACCCTGAAAGACCCACCAGTGAGATAGGATTCAAACCAGTAAAGTGGAATCCCTGTGATGCCCAGTGAAGAAAGGGCAGACAGGAGGATCTGATGATTAACAGTGTCAAAAGCAGCAGAAAGATCAAGCAGAATAAGGACTGATGATTTGGAAACAGCTTTTGCAATCCGCAAGGCTTCTCTGACTGACAGTAGCGCAGTCTCAATTGAATGGCCACTCCTGAAACCTGACCGGTTAGGATCCAGTTTGTTGTTCTGTAAAAGAAACAATGATACCTGGTTGAAAACAAATCGTTCGAGGGTTTTCGCTATGAATGGAATGAGAGAGACAGGTCTGTAGCCATCTGTAAGTGAAGTGTTTAATGTAGGTTTTTGAGCAGTGGGGTTACCCGAGCCTGCTTGAATGCAGTGGGGAAGGTGCCTGTGAGGAGAGACGTATTGATGATGTGTGTGAGTGTTGGTAAAAGTATAGGAGAGATTGCTTGGAGGAGGTGTGAGGGGATTGGGTCTAGAGGGCATGTTGTAGGATGGCTGGAGAGCAGAAGTTTTTATACTTCTGTCTCAGTGAGGGGACAGAAGGAGAAGATGGGAGTTTTTGCAGGGGGTGGGGTGGTTTGAAGTCCTTGTGTGTGGGGCTGAGAATTGGCTACTGATTGTTCTGGTTGTGTCTGTGAAGAATGTGGCAAAATCATTAGCTGTTATAGAAGTGGTAGGAGGTGGGGGAGGGGGACAGAGGAGAGAATGGAAAGTTTGAAGAGATTACGTGTGTCTGGAGAGCTGTTGATCTTGTTGTGGAAGTATGAAGATTGGGCAGTATGGACTTCAGCAGAGAAAGAAGAAAGCAAAGACTGATACATACTCGGGTATTATGCATCTTTTGATTTGCTCCATTTTCTCTCCGCTGCCCTGAGTTTGGTCCGATGCTCACAAAGAACATCGGATAACAAGGAGTTCGAGGGGGACAGCCCGTGTTGCTGGCCTGAGGAGAGAGGCAAAAACATTAGACAAGAGGTTAAAGTAGAGATATAGAGAATAAAGTGTCAGTTGCCTGCATGCCATTCACATCGAGAGATGAGAAATGGGTAGGTGAGGGAAAAGAGAGGGAGGAAGGGATACAACGGAGGAAAGATGGGAGGGGGAAAGGGGAGCGTAGGTTTCGTCTAAAAGTAACCGATATGGGGGTTGGTGGCACACAGGTAGCAAAATGTAGTGTAAATGTAATGAAGAAATGAAATAACAAAGAAATGAATCAGAGATATGGTGGGGTTTGACCAGAATGTTGTCTGGCCATATTACAATTGCGTGTTGTGTAATGTGATAAAATTAAGTCAAGTTGGTTGCCTGATTTGTGTGTGCTTGTGGTGGTAAGTCGTTTGAGATCAAATGAAGGAAGGAGTGAATGGAATGGTCTGTAGCATAAGGCTTGTTCAGATGAATGTTGAAGTCGCCAAAGACTAAAAGGGGACTGCCATCCTCCGGGAATGAGGAAAGCAGCCCATCCAGCTCCTCTAGGAAAGTGCGTAGAATTTGCCCAGGAGGGTGGTAAATCACCACAACCTGCAGTTTTACAGGAGCTGTTATAGTGATCACATGAGAATCAAATGAGTTATAATTACATAGGGGAGAGTGGGTTGAGTATTTACAATTGTTAGAAATGAGCAGACCAGTGCCCCCACCACGGCCAACCCGACGGGGGGTATGAGAGAAAGAGAAATTGTTAGAAAGAGCAGCTGGGGTTGCTGAGTCTTCCGGACGAATCCAGGTGTCAGTCAAGCTCAAGATGCTGAGTGTGGATTGTAAAGAAAAAGCATAAATGAAGTCTGCTTTGTTGACAGCTGACTGACAATTCCAGAGACACATAGAGAAAGAAAGAGGTGTAGTAGAAGATGTAGAGATAGGATGCAGGTTAGCAACATTGCGTTGCCGTCTGCGGTGTGACCGTTAGTTAGAGCGTCGTCGAAGAGACAACGAATGGTTGAAAACCATGATAGAGGTGGGAAAGGGAGGACAGAAAAGGAGAGTGTGTACAGGGAAGAGCAAAAATATACTTAAGTGCCTGGGCAATTTCGTTGCTCGGTGAAGTCGCAGGTAAAGTCGCAGGTCTTTACACTTGTTGGTCTTCACACGAGGAGGCCTGAACGCTTCCGCTGATGCTTCCGCGTCAACGCACAGACATCAGATAAATACACAGTCTAAGACACTACAGTGAAAACAGCTGTGGCCACCATCTAATTAGCACAGCCAATAGCCTATACCAGGGCAATTGCTCTAATCGAAACTACAGTTCACACTTAAGTGCAGGAAGAGAGCAATGCAAATAACACAGACTTCTTCTTAGCCGACGGCAATTATTATAATTACCATTAAGTGCAATCAAAAATACAAACTACAACAAAAATACAAAGTAGAAATAGGCAGAAAACAAAATATTCCTTCTTAGCAGCAAGTAATAATTCCAACAGCAGATCTATAACCAAGTATTACGCAGGACACTCACGTGCAGCCGTCTGTCTCTTCTGTTGACTAATCGCTTGACCCAAGTTATGACAGTGACCAAGCAGTTTAAATACTCTACGGTCGCTTTGGCCGCCTTCTAATTAGCACAGCCAAATTATTCTTTGGGCATTCTCTTTGTGGACCATTGAAGGAGTTACAAGAACAATTACTTTCTCTAAGTCAGTCAGGTACCCCTCCTAAGAATGTGTTGGATCATGTAAGTTAATTTCGTGAATGATTACATTGTGTGGCAACTAGCATAACAGTCTCTAGCAACCTCCCAGTCCTGAATGAAAGGCAGGTAAGATAAAAAAGGTGGTTTCTCATACCATTGATGTGACGTGACATGTTGCCAAGTATGGTGTCCCATACATAAATCAGATTCCACTTAGTTTAATTTTTTGTATCAAATACTGCATTGACATTCAGACTTTTTAGTTGAATCAAGTGTCCAAATATGTTTTGGGGACACCGTCTGATGCATGGTATCATAGATTTCCTGCAGGAAAATTCTAGGGATTCCTAGGGATCATAATAAAAACAATTGTATATTCAGTGTTGATATTGTACTCAGTGCTACCTGTGGTCACCGTAAGGAAAGCCATCTCTCTGTTGTTGCACAGAGAAATCCCAGAGTCTTGCAGCTGGAGATTGGAGATAATCAGGTGGTTGATGGTTTATTTAGCTCTTCCGGTCCTATAGTTGTAAAGCACTGCAGCTTATCTTTTGGTGCGATGAATGAAGCTGAAGTATTATACGCTGTAGAATCTACATTTGTTATTGTATTTCTGATGTTATCTATTTTATCAGTGAAGAAATAAAAGTCATTACTTTTAAACCGTGAGGGAATATTTAGATCGGGTGGTTATTTGTTAATCTAGCCACTGTAATAAATAAAAACCTTGGATTGTTTTGGATATTTTATATGAGTTTGTGGATATGCTCGGCCCAGCTTTTAGAGCCTGTCTATAGCTGAACATACTGTTTTCCACGCAATTCTAAAAACTTCCAAGTTAGTTTTTCTCCATTTGCGCTCAAGACTATGAGTTTTTTTCTTGAGAGAATGGGTATTACTGTTGTACCATGGCGCAGTACGTATTTCTCTAACCTTTTTCAATTTGATGGGGGAAACAGCTTCTAATGTATTAGAGAAGATAGTGCCCATGTTGCTAGTCATTTCGTCTAGTTCATGTGTACTTATGGGTACACAAGAGCAGTTGAGATAAATCAGGCAGGTTATTTGTGAATATGTCTTTGGTGGCTGGAACAATAGTTCTATCTAATAGTTTATCAACAGTAACCAATAGATCTGAGATGAAATCTGCAAATTCTTTTAGGAAATCTGTATACGGCCCTGGTGGTCTATACACAGTAGCCAGAGCAAGAGATACGATAGATTTATTTTGCATATCTGACAGTGTAACATTAAGCAGAAGTATTTCGAATGAGTTAAACCTGTATCTTCTGAGTAACATTGAGAATATCATTATATATTGTTGCAACACCGCCACCACGACCAGTCTGACGGGCTCATGCTTATAACAGTAGCTTGGTGGAGTAGACTCATTTAGAACAAAATAGTCTTTTGGTTTTATCCAGGTTTCAGTGAAGCAGAGTACATCAAAAATATTATCTGTGATCATTTCATTTACAATAACTGCTTGGGGTGAGAGTGATCTAATGTTTAGGAGCCCAAAACCTTTAAAAATTGTTTTGGTTCACTTTATTTTATTTTTTTCTGGTTTAATAACGATCAGATTTTTTCTAGATCCAGCATTAAATTTATATTTTGACCTCACAACTCGCGGAACAGACACAGTCTTAATAGATTGGACAGCACAAGTACTTCTACCATTTAAGCGGGTAGAACAAAAGTCATCAGGGCAGTTATTTGAGATTTGAGATTTGACTTACTAGTCATATGGTGCTTAGCGTCCTGGAGATGTTGTCCGAAATGAGTTCCGCTCCGACTCTGCTGGGGTTGCAGGCCATCAGCGGTAACGCCTAGGACAGCTCCCAGAAAAGATCAATTATTAACAAGAGCAGTTTCTGTTCTTGTCACCAGGACACAAACCCAGCATGAAAGCCAACAAAAGTCTCTGAACCTTTTGCTGTCAGCAGTTGATACGTGGGATAAGCGGGTCCTGACCACGCATGATCGTAGTCGCGGCGCGATGTGCAGCGCACCGTCTCCGATCAGGCTCCTGAAGTCCCTACTTCCGGGCTCTCGTAAATGCGTAGTAGTAGCTTGGTTGTACGTTAACCCCCGCCGTGAAGCAGACCTCTCCACGGTGCTCTTGTCGCCCTCAGGGATCGTACGGTATCTGAGCAGAAAGAAACATCGAGAACACGAAGCAACCAGGGAAACAGTTGAGTGTGCACTTACCTTCAGCTAACGTTTAGCACGGACGCTCCAGACGATGGAATCTTTAGAATCTCTGATGATCACAGCGTAGCCGTTCGTACTCGCGGAAGGGAGCGAAGCGGTTCGGGTGGAGAGAGCAGAGCCAGAGGGGCGGAGGTGGAGAGTTCATCGCCTGGGGCCTGGCTCGCGTCGTCCGTGGCGGGTGCTTGCACCCAGGGTCCGTGGTTGTCCGGCGCGGAGGTGAAGGAAATCTGGGAAGATGAGTCCTTGGGCACCGGACGGTGCCATAAACACACAGGGAGAGATGGTGGGAGAGTTAGCCAGGGGTGATAAATTACCCGGTACTGTTGAGCGTTCAGCTGGGATTGGATTCTAGCGCAGCTCTCGCCTCTCGCAGATGGGACTCTGCCCTCCACCAGGTTGCACAGAATGCAGCTCGACATGTCCTCACCGACACTGCAAGGGAAAAGACACACATCCGCAATTATTAAAGCAAGTTAGCAAGTAACGGTGAGTAAAACAATGGAAATGTGTGTGGATAGAGTATTAGTGTAAGCGAGATTAGCTGCTACCATGCTGGCGATGCTAGTGGGCTATATGCTAATAGCGGACTCTGGAAATCAAAATAGAACTAGTGAAAATGCGCTGATTGTTTTTGTTGTAGAATACGATAGGGGATATATTCACACGTTATAGAACTGAAAAAAGATGGTGTATAAAAGTGATTTATAAAATTGATTTTAAGATAAAAAAATAGACTATAAAGAATTAACTTGACTGAGCTCAAACTCAAAAAAACACGGCATAAAACCACATGTATGCAGTATTTACATGTATACATATATTTTCTTTAGAAAATTTTAGGTAGGTTATTATAGTATTTTAAATATAAAAAAAGAATAAATGGTTCTATTGATTGTACCAGTACTGATTACAACTTGAGTAACAATCTAAAGCACCTTATTGCTACAGAAAATAAAGGGGTTGTTCTGTAAAGTAACAGCCGGCTCACTCTGATATGAAACCGCTTGACACACATTCAGAGCTGAGTCTGACTGGACTTCCTGAGTCTGCTCCTATTTATACCTTATCAGAAGGAAGTATGTGGACAGTGGCGACGTTCCTGTGACTCTCTTTGAAATGGAAGTTAAAGGGTTTATAAAGGGTTAGTCACCCAAAAAAAATGAAAATTAGCCTATACATTTCTCACCCTCAAGTCATTCTAGGTGTATACGACTTTCTTCTTTCAGACGAATCCAGTCGGAGTTATATATAAAATTGTCTTTGATCTTTCAAGCTGTTTCATGGCACTCAGCGGGTGTTGCATGCTTCAGTCCAAAACAAGTTAAATAAAAAGCACCCATCCATAAAAAAAGTGTCTCACACGGGCTCTGGGGTGTGAACAAAGGCCTTCTGTAGCGAATAGATGCATTTTTGTAAGAAAAAATCCATATTCAAAACATAATAATCACTTTAATGTAGCTTGCACTCAGTTGTAAACAGAAGCAGTTCCGGGCGGATGATGTATGAGGTCGGCATTGTGCATGCGCCGGTGTGTCTCGTGAAAACCAATGTTTGTTAACAGGAGCAAAAGAAGCAAAGGTTCCTTACTTAGCAAAGGAAAAAAAAAAAA
>JADLZN010004007.1:0-64413 GCA_018155175.1 Sinocyclocheilus anophthalmus | reverse complement strand
ACAAACTGTAGATTCTACACACACACACACACATATATAGATATAGATATATAGAATTCTATAATTGATTAGTATTTAAAAATATTAACATATGTTGGAAGTAAAGGTATGTGGATATTGATTTATCCTTATTTTTGTAGAATCGCCGTATTTTTCACTAGACATTTTGCTGTTTTGTTTTTTGAGAGCATATCAAGATGAAGATAAAAGATAATAGCAATATTAGATTAAAAGAACGGCAACTATTAACCTGCGTAAATATAAAATTTTTTTATTTTTTATCATCCAGAAGCGTTGTTCACCTTAGAATTGTGTACGCCCTTGACGAAAATTAAAATGGCATAAATTACACACTAAACGCTCATTTTTATATACAGTGGGGAAAAGTATTTAGTCAGCCACCAGTTGTACAAGTTCTCCCACTTAAAAAGATGAGAGATCCTGTACTTATTGATCATAGGTATACCTCAACTGAGAGATCCAAACCTAAGGAAAAAAAACCCGAAAACACATTGTAGATTTTCTTATAATTTATTTTTGGCAAATTCTGGTGGAGAATAAAGTTGTCACTGAGCAAATTTCACTCTCATACTGGGTTTCTTATATACGGCCTTTGGTGTGGCACTGAGCAAGAGGTCAAAACTTTTTTCTTTAATTCTTCACAAGGTATTGTTCACGAGGCACGGTATGCCTGTTATTTGTTGCGCCTGTCCTCCATGGTGGCATAGATCGTGCCTCTAGAGCATGTACTGTTTTGGGGCTAGGGGGCGTCGGCAACAACTGTATTTCACGGATCCCTGGGGCCAGCAAAGATTTGCTATTGTGTTCGTATCTGGATACTGTGGCTAGGCCACTCGCAGGACCTTGAATGCTTTCTACGAAGCCACTTTTCGTTTCCCGGCGTTGTTGTTTTGGGTCATTGTCATGCTGAAAGACCCATCCACGTTTCATCTTCAATGCCCTTGCAGATGGAAGGAGGTTTTCACTCACCCCCGAGAACCTCACGATACAGTTGCCCCATGTCCTTCTTTACTTGGTCGTTTACCGATCAGTCGGTCCTGGTTCCCGTTTTCAGAGAAAACAGCCGCAAAGGCATGAGTGTGGTCGCACCACCCCTGCTTTCACAGAGAGGTGTGTTCTTTGGATCAACTCGCATTGCTTTCTCCGCCAAACCGACATTTGCGTTTGATTAATACAAAAGAGTTCTATATTTGGTTTCTTCTGGAAAGATTACATAATGACATATCTCCCAATCCTCTTCTGGTCATCAATGCTCTCTAGCGAACTATCAGACTGGGCTGGACCATGTAGCGTGGACGTAAGCATGGGGGAGCATTCTGGGCCCTGCAGGATTGAGTAGCGCCTTAGGTGGCGGCGTGCAGTGTGTTACTGGATGGTAGGCCTTTTGTTACTTGGTTCCCAGCTCTCTGTCTGCAGGTCATTCACTAGTCCCCGCCGGTGGTCTGGGATTTTTGCTCACACAGTTTTGTCTTGTTATCATTATGTTGACCCCACGTTTAGATCTGTGCGGTGGAGGCCCCAGGGATCGAGGAGATTATCATTTTCTTGTATGTCTCCCATTTTGTCTAATATTGCTCCCCATTTGCTTTCACTTCACACCAAGCATGCTTACCTATTGCAGCGTCATTCTTGCCAGCCTGGGCGGTCTACATTTTTGTTTTCTGGTGTCCTTTGAACGCTTCTTTGGTCTTTTTGGCCATGGTGATTGGTGTGAGGGGTGTGACTGTTTTTGAGGTGTTGACAGGAGGTGGGTCTTTATACTGATAACGGGGGGGGTAGTTCAACAGATGCCATGAATACAGGTAACGAGTGGAGGAGGAGACTCTTAAAGAAGAAGTTACATGTCTGTGAGAGCCAGAAATCTTGCTTTTTTTTGTAGGTGACCAAATACTTATTTTTCTGAGGAATTTACCAATTAATTCTTTTAAAAATCCTACAATGTGATTCTGGATTTTTTTTTCTCATTTTGTCTCGCATAGTTGATGTATACCTATGATGAAAACTACAGGCCTCTCTCATCTTTTTAAGTGGGACAACTTGCACAATTGGTGGCTGACTAAATACTTTTTTGCCCCACGTCATATTTTAAACCCGTGCAGCCAAAGCAGTGTCAGAGGGATGGGAGTCGCTGGGTTATATTTTTAGCAATAGCCAAAAAAAATTGTATGTGTCAAAATTATTGATTTTTTTTTATGCCAAAAATCTTTAGGATATTTAGTAAAGATCATGTTCTGTGAAGATATTTTGTAATTTTCCTACTGTACATATATCAAAACTTAATGTTTGATTAGTAATTTGCATTGCTAAGAACTTCATTTGAACAAAAATTTAAAGGCGATTTTCTCAATATTTAGATTTTTTTTTGCAACCTCAGATTCCAGAATTTCAAATAGTTGAATCTCAGCCAAATAAACCATACATCAATGGAAAGCTTATTTATTCAGGCTGCAGATGATTCACAACAGCCACTTCGAAAAAATTGACCCTTATGACTGGTTTTGTGCTCCAGGGTTTTTTAAAACCCAAACCATGAATCATCTCAAGCTGTTCTGCAGGAGTAATACTCATCTCTTGTGTTGTAGATTGACATTAAGATTAAAGACGCCATCGGCCGTTATCACCAGTGTGCCACGATTCAGCTGGATTTCCAGCTTCCCGTCCGCTTCAACCTGACGTATGTGGGGTGAGTAGAGCTCAGATCGGCTGTGAACGCTCACACGGCTGTGAATCAGAGTTTAATCGTCTGAACCGCTGCAGGAGAGACGGCGATGACAAGGACCGACCCGTGATCATTCACCGCGCCATCCTGGGCTCCGTGGAGAGAATGATCGCCATCCTCACCGAGAACTACGCCGGGAAATGGTGAGGAGCACAAACCCTTTCCGTTACTCTGAACGAAAACTAAGAAATCGATTTCGGTAATTGAAATAAAGTTGAGAAAATAGCAAAATACTAGAGTAGTTTTTACAGATCTCCTTCACATTAATTAAGAGGCGTTTGTAATGAATGAAATCATTTTGATGAATGGTGATTAATACTAGTTTTATTGTAGTAGCTGTGATATTTGAGTGGTTCAGGTCGGGTGCTGTCATATATTTTGTGTTGAGGAAATAATCAAGTGTGTTACAGGTCGTATTTACAGACCTCGGGTGATAGTAAGAGTTCATTGAAGATGAAGCAAAGGATCCTTACTCCGTGTTACAGTGAATTGTAGTAGATGGTTAAGGGCGTTGCTTCACGGGGATTACTGCTTTTATAAAACGGTTATTCCATATACGTAGCAAGGTTTCACAAAATAAAACAGAGCAAATAAAGTGTAAAGATATTAATAAAAACAGTATTATTCCACCAAACAATGTAGCTCCTCAGAAAAAGTTGTGGTTGTTTCTAGGCAAAATGTGGTTTGGAACCAAGCAACCCACAGACTAAAAAGGTGTTTGTTACTTTGTAGCGTCATTCACACGCTTCGTAACGCGGCTCAGCCATCAGAATCAAGCACGTAGGAACTCTCCACGGGCGGTATAAATATAATATTTGTAAGGAAATATTCTGGAAAAGAAAGTACTAAAAAAAATATTGTCCTTATTCTTTAAAGGCGCATTCAACATCCTGTTTATTTGGGGGGATTGTATAATATGGGGCATTATATTGAATTTGGGTATAGGACTTTTTTATGTTTGAAGGCACCAGAGACATCAAAATAATCGAAGCACTAAATGAGTAAAGACTGAGATAACAATGACACTAAATTGACTTATTTTCAAAGGGCTAAAGAGCTAACATGAAAGAATCATAAGCAAAAGTACTAAAAACTTTCAGAATAAATTGAAAAAAATAAAATTTGTCAAAACAATTTTAGTTTGTTTTACTCCCTTTAGTAATGTCGCTTCTTAGCTTTAAGTCACTGTACATTAATGCAGGTAATTTTGCTGCTGGGTTTGGTCCTAGTAAACTTTTTATTATGTTTAATTCTTAAGTCTCTGCCCTTGCCCAACCTCTTTTCATATAATGGAATGTAGTGAACTTGGTGTCATTTAAGCTGTGTGGGTTTGTTTTTGGGGTTTGTGGTTGTGCGGTGCGTGCGCTGTGGGTGTGTGGTGGGTGTGTATTTCGTGTGTGTGTCGTTTTTGTGGGTGGGGTGTGTGTGGTGTATGTCTGTGGTTGGGGTTTTTTTGTGATCTGTGTGTGATCTAGGGGTGGTGTCTTGTCTGTGAGGATGTGCGCTTCTGTCTGGTAGTGTGTGTGTGTTGTGTTTGGGGTTTTGTGTGTTGTGTGGTTGTGTGTGTTTTGGTCTGGTGTGTCTGTCTGTGTGGGTGGGTGTTGGTGTGGTGTGTGTGGTGTGAGAGTGTTGTGTGTCTGTGTTGGTATTTGTGTGTCTGTTGTTTCTGTGTGTGTGTGTTGGTGTGTGTGTGTGTGAGGTCATTGTGTTGTGTGTGTGTGTTGTGTTGTGTTTGTGTGTGTGTGTGGGTGTGTGGTGTGTGTGTGTGTGTGGTGTGTGTGTGTTTTGTGTGTGTGTTGTGTGTGTGTTGTGTGTTGTGTGTGTGTGTGTGTGAGAGTGCGTTGTGTGTGTGTGTGAGAGTGGCGTGTGTGGTGTGAGAGTGCTTGTGTGTGCGTGGTGTTAATGTGCGCGAGGCGTGTGTGTGCGCGCGTGTGTTGGTGCGCGTGTGTGTGTTTGTGTGTTGTGTTTGTGTGTGTGTGTGGTCGCCGCTGTGGTTGTCTCCACGTCAGGTGATGCTGGTGCCTGTGAACCCGTCTCTTGAAGAATACGCCACACAGGTACAACATCTGCTCTGAGATCAGTCACTGAACAACAGAGACTGTGGAGATCTGACTGTGGAGAAGTTGTTTCGGAGGATGAAAAAAACATGATTCCATAATGTGCATGTACATCTTTATAATACACTCTCAGAAAAAAAGGTACAAAAACTGTCACTGGGGGGGCGGTATTTTTTGTCCAAAAGGGTACACTTTGTTGGTACCTTTTAGGTACAAATACGGACTGGGCTTTTATGGTAGAAAGTTTGGTGCCTGTTGGTGAAAAGTACCAAGCACCAACAAAAAAAAAAAAATGACAGACTTTGTGTACCTTTTTTTCTCGGAGAGCGTATCAGTGCACTGATGGTAGTGCCGGTTGGTACTTATTCTTACCGAGATGAAACTGGATGAGGTAATAAGTGATTAGAGCAGTAACAGATTTACTAGTCTAAAATTATTTATTATTTAGGAGAGCAGATGCAACCCTTCAAATCAGTCACCTGAGACAGTGGTGTGGTCAACCGGAACCAAAAAGTTTGTAAGTAGAGTCTTTTTTAAGCTAGTTCTGCTAGGCTTGCCTTGCAACTTTCATCAAAGTTTGTCCCTGGGGCAGCACAAAAGCGTGTTTAAGTCCTCGTGGGGGATTTTGTAGCAATAGCCAACAATACATGGGTCAAAATTATCGATTTTTCTTTTATGCCAAAATCATTAGATTATTAAGTAAAGATCATGTTCCATTAAGAAGTAAATTTCCTACCGTAAATATATCAATTTTATTTTTGATTTGTAATATGCATTGCTGAGAACTTCATTTGAATAACTTTAAAGATCTTTAGATTTTTTTGGGGCAAACAGAACCCTCAGTAGTCCAATTTCGAAATATTTCCGAGGCCTACAAAGCAGACACAAATGGAGAGCTTATTGTCTTCCTTTCAGATTGACACTTAAGACTGGTTTTTGTGGTCCAGGGTCACAAATATGAGACAAATGTGGATTCTGCGGGTCAAGCAGCTCTGAAAAGACTGTAGTGTCATTATTGAGCTCAAGCTCATGTTTCGTGAGAGTACCTTGCTTGCTCTTCCTCCCGCTCCAGGTCTGTGAGCGGTTTGTTGAAGCTGGTTTTATGGCTGATGCTGATTTGGACTCTGGTTGTCTTCTGAACAAGAAGATCCGCAGCGCGCAGCTGGCGCAGTATAACTTCATCCTGGGTAAGCAGCGAGTGTCTGAGTGAGTCTGACGCTCCGCTCTCGAGTGCACGCTCTGATATGTGTTTGTTGGGCAGTGGTGGGCGAGAAGGAGCGCGCCGCTAACAGTGTGAACGTGAGAACCAGAGACAACAAGGTGCACGGAGAGCAGAGCGTGGAGGAGGTGATGCAGAGACTGACGCTCCTCAGACTGTCCCGCTGAATTGCGCCCGTCATCGCCAGGATGACTCTTTTGAGAGAGCGGCTTGGATACGGACGATTAGTCTGTAGTTGTGTTGGTTTTGCCTGTTAAATGGTGGTTTTTTTGTTTGCTGATTTTCTGAAGGTTGTGCAATAAAGACTTACGAATCACCTCCCATGTTTAGCATTTGTCCCCATTTGAATCTTAATCCAATGCACTACCCGTGCAAAGTATGTTTTTTAAACGTAACGAATGTGTGTTAAAGAAGTATCTTCTGCTCACAGGCTGGGCCTTCAATTTATTTGATCAAAAAACTGTAACAATGTGAAATATTAGCGAATTTACAAACAGCTGTGTTTTTCTATGTGACATATGTGTTTAAAACTGTAATGTAATTTCGTGATCGCAGCTGGTATTTTTGCGCATCAGGGTGCCTCCAGTCTTCGAGTGTCAACAGGGGATCTCCGAAATCATTTAAATAAGATAGTTCCCTGATTAATTAAGAACATTTCTTGATTATTTATTTTGTGTATGTTACAAAAGTAAATGATCAAGAATTAACAGCATGCTTATGGCAAAAAAAATAATGATTCAGCGAAGTGTATGTATTGTAATGTATTTTTTTTTTACAAAATGCGTAAAAATGAATGAGAGAAAGGTTTCTTTCCTCGTTTTTTTGACAAAAGTTCCACATAAGTCGGGATTGGAGATAGTTAGAGTAATATCCCAGGGTAGCGTTAAAGCCAAAGTGTTTGGGGCTTGTTTGGAATTTTATTTGGAAGTGTAACGTGATTTGAGTCGCCGCTTGGACTTTGTAGTGAAGCGGAAGCCGAAGTGCGGCGGTGTTTCGGGATGACGGTGAACGGAACGTAACATCATATATGCGCGTATGTGCTGCTTCTGCTGTCCCTGTCTGGACATTGTAACTCCAACGGTGGCCGATTCGGTGAAGAGCCTGACTCGAACACAACACTGCACGTTAACGGGCTTTGCTCTCCTGTTTTTTGACTCGGTTACCCGTGAACTACTCCAACTCCGGTTCCTCCTCTAGTTACGGCGGGCGAACCATGTAAGATATAGGGTAATGCTTAGTAATTCCACACTTACCCCTGAACATAAACCATGGGTGTTATTTGTTGTGTGCCGGTGCACGTGTAGTATATTTGTACAGAGTTCTGCATGCAGGGTCTCAATCGGTTGTTTTTCCCATTTGGTGAAATCTTGATTGGTATTTGTCAGTGGACCCCACACCTCACTGCCATGGAGGGCAATGGGCTCAATTACTGATTCTTATTTTCAGCCAAATTCTAATAGGGATCCCTATAGGACATTGCCGTTTGATGGCGTAGAAGGCCCTGCGTGCTTTATCTCTCAAACAGTCAATATCATTCACAGCATTATTAAGGGGTTTTCCCTATGTTATTTTTCAAACCCAGGTAGTTTTATGTGGTGTGTGTTTGTTTTTCGGGCGTGCCCCTAATGTAAATGTGTGTGTGTTGTCCCTGGGATCTGGATCTTTTCTGAAATATCATAATTTTGGTTTTATTCAGGTTGACTGTCGGGCCAGGTCTGGCAGTATTGCTGTAGCAAGTCCAGGTTCTGCTGTAAAGCGTGTTGAGTGGGAGACCGAGCAGAAGCAGGTCCTCCGCATACACACATCTGATCTGTGGGTGTGTAGGGTGAGGCCAGGGTGGCTGCCGATCGCTGCATACCGTGACTTCGCCAGTTCGCATTTGATGTAGAGTTTAACTAACATTTGGGCTAAGCACGACCCCTGGAGATCTCACTCCGAGGCCGCGTCGGGCGGTGGGAAAGTGCAGGTGACCTCGGTACGCTTGGTGCCGATTTTTGACGCCCCCACATGTACTTTCAGTGTACATTGATTTTGATGCTCATTTTTTGGGTTACCTCCTATGCCCTTTCAATTGAAGGTTTGTATATTCACGTGGTGGCCAAAATTGAGTCCAAAAGGCTTTTTTAAAGTCCATGAAGCATGCATATATATTGTACCTTTAATCTTGGATTACATGTTTTTTCAATTTAGAGTATGGTAATGGTATAAGAGTTTGATTCAGTGTACGGTAATGTTGGTAAAAAAATCGCGATTTGGCCTTCTGCCTCAGCACATCGTTGGTGTGGTGATGAAGTCTAATAGGGGTACGAGCCGTTTTTATTATGCTACAGAATACTTGTTGCCCAGTGTTATGCGCTCGGAACACACACAGAGGTGGCCTCTTTAGTTATCGTTAGGGGAAATCAAATTTATCTCTGTTTTTAAAGATTGGTGTTATCAAGCCTTTATTCCAGATGTCAGGGAAGTAACCTACACTCAGAAGCACATTTAATAGTTTTAGAATGGCCAATTGGAATTTATTGCTTGTGTGTTTTATCATTTTGTTTAATATCCCATCAGGTCCAGATGGTTTTTTGAGTTGGAGGTTTCTGATTTTTTTCTTTAAGTTCTTTATCAGTTATTGTGAAATCTAATGGGTTTTGGTTATCTTTGATAGTTAATTCTAGTTTTTCTATTTGGTTGACTGTGTGATTTTGCTTACAGTTTGTGTCTGTTTATACTTTATTAAACAATGTTTGGAAATGACTCTCTCTCTCTCTCTCTCTCCATCTCTCTCCTCGATGCGTATCTGTAGCTTCTCAGCCTCACATCGGTCAGAGCCGCCGTACACGGTCCCCCAGCAGAGGCCCGTGAGACCCTCCATGGGCTCGACATCGTCCTCGCGTGAGGTGGAGACTCCCCCAGCCCACAGTCCCTCTAGAGCTCAGCGATTCCATGGTTGAGTGTCCAATAAACCCTGGCTCTGGTTTTGTTGTGTGTGTTGATGTGTTGGGTGTGGTGAGAGTGTGTTAGGGTAGGGTTGTGTGTTTTGTTTTGTGTGTTGAGTGGGTATGTGAGGTGTGAGGGTGTGTGTTGGTGTGTGTGTGTGTGTGTTTTGTTTCTTGTGGTGTTTGTATTTTGTATTTGTGTTTGGGTGTCTCTCTCTCTGTGTTGTGTGTGTGTGTGTGTGTGTCCTCTCTCCCTCTCTGTGTGTGGTGTGGTGGTGGTGGTGTGGTGGGTTGGTGGGCCTCTCTAACCTCTATCTCGGCTCTCTGTGGGTGTGTGTGGGATGTTGGTGGTGTCGCTCTCTCATCTGTGTGGTGTTTTGTGTTTGTGTGTTTTCCCCCTCTCTCTGGCTCTCTGTGTGTGTGTTTGTTGTGTGTTGTGTGTTGTGTGTGTGTTGTGTGTGGGTGTGTGGGTTTCACTGCTCCACGGTGACTGATAAGCGACCTTGTCCAAGGTGCGCCGGGCGTCGGGTCTGGTGCGGTGCCAACTGGCGCCCCGGCCCATGACTGCATCATCTGGGATCTTGCGCAATGTTTCTCAAACTGCCACTACGGCCGACGCGCATAACCGCGTCACCTGCAGACAAAGCAGGCGTTTCAGTGTGTGTGGTGTTATATAGTGCGGTCCTGATGTGGGTCTCTGGTATTAGAAAATATTTGCACTTCCCGACTTTTTGCCGCCTAGTCTAGGCTGTCCTATATTAGAACACCTATAACAATTTTTTATGAAAAATAAATTGTTCAATAGAGAAGTGTGTTTTCATGGCCCGCTTTTTTAAGTTATTGTGCCAAACACTGAATGATTCAAGGTTGCATTTTTTCATTACAAAAAATTCGGTTTATTAAATTGGCACACAATATGCTTAGAAGCATTTTTGCAAAACTACAAAATGAGACGACCTTCTTTTTGCAATGAGAAACCATTAAACTTAGCATATAGGACATGCTCACTGATCCATCAGTTGCACCATCAGCCCATTTCACAGCGTGTTTTTTTGGCTTTCACAGAGTGTGTTAAAGCAGAACTAAGGCTTTGAAATATGATACGAAAGCCAAATTTTGAACACTTTTTATAGACCATTGAACTTGGCAAATAGGACAATGCACACATCAGCCCATTTTGTGTCATGGTTTCTCTGCGAATATAAGTACTAGCCCTGAAAGTGGCACCTTTTGAGCAATATATCTCTGATGTTATTCAGATGTGTCAGGTCCGGTTCTCCTCGTTTTCCCTTAGATGCAGTGACGCACAAAGGAAATGGGTTATAGTTTATAAAACTAGAAAATGTAATGCGTAAGTGAGCAAAATATTCCCGTGTGCATGTGAATAGTTTCTCGAGGGCACGAAAACCTTTCTTGTGTGCGTGCAAAAGTCTGTATGTATGCAAGAAAATCAGTGGAAAAACCTCTGAGAAAATCAAAATATTCACAGATGACTACTCTAATCCAGATATAAAGCTGAAAATAATGCTGTCTGAACCATTTATGTTCAATATGGTCTGAGAGGTTTGGAGATTTGAGTCTTGATAATTTTAAATTATGAGTTAGCTAATTGTGTCTACCCTTTTTTATAATAAGTGTCACTTCCACAACTAAATTAGTCTCTATACAAAAGATACAAAGACTAAACAATTACTTCAGACAAAAGAGCTTTATGCAGCTTTCATAAATAAATACATTTTCAGTGTTATTTTAGTATCACTGATACAGTTACAGTTTTTGTTAATTACATTTTGTTTCATATTTTCTGCGTTCATGCTCATGTAGTTAAAGTGTTTAGTATTTTTGTCCCATTTTTATTTAGTAGTAGTCATTATTGATTAATATTCAGTTTCAGTTTAATTTTAGTTTATTTTAGTAGAAAGAAGTAAACTAACATAGAAATTAATAAAAAGTGCCGTGCCCTCAAGCTAGCTTAGCATAAATAAGTTCAAGTTTGAATTATTATTATCAAGTCCAGTAACTGAAAAATATTTTTAATGTTTTTTGAGTTAACAAAAATTACCCTTGCAAATTGACCGTGGTAATACCAAGTGTATACAAAATTATTCATTTATTGTGTTTTTGGAATTTGCTACTTAGTGTTAGTTTTTGTCTTTTAGGTATGTACGTAAATGTCGTTGTTTTCGTTAATTCATTATCAGTTTTAGGTTTTTAGTGTATTTTAAGATCAGGATCAGCTTAAATGAAAAGGAGAATTGTTTGGCCAGCTAACTGAAATATCTCTTTTATTCGAGTTAACTTATTTATTATCAAAGTAATTCAGTTTTTTTTGTATTGGTTTTTAGGGTTTTTAGGGCTAACTATAATAACCCTAAACAATAGTCAAGTAGTTTCCAAGATACAAAGTGAGTAATTTTGAGTATTAATATTTACTCCTCAATTTTAACATTTGTGACCTACAACGATTCTCAATTCCATTCCACGAGTTTCATTGCCTTTTTGATGGATTCCATCCTATTTGTTATATTTGCCCTTAACTATTTTTTTTGCCCTAATTTCATAGACCCCTTTAATTTTCTAATAGCCCTCTACGTAATTTATGTGCTTTATACCGCATTTCTGTTTGACTTTTGAAACCAAACCGTACACCACTTTTTAAAGGAGACCTTTCATCCCCATTTAGTTTGAACTATATTTAATATAAGTCTCCGGTGTTCCCCAGAATGTGTGGCCTGTGAAGTTTCAGCCTCGAAATACTCCACAGAATCATTTATTATATCAATTCTTGAAAATGCCTATTTTTGCAGTGAATCCGAAACGGATCTTTTTTTGTTTTTTTCTGTGTTCGTGGTGGTCTGTCCGCTCTGTAAATGCAATGACTGCTGGCTGTCCCGGCGCTCCCCTGTTTTGGCCAGCAAATAGAGCGTGCGCCTTTACAGCTTCGCACTGCCTAAAAACTCTGTTGGTTGTGTTCGGTATCATGTTATCGGCTCTGAAATCATGCGTTTTTGTTTAAACATATACTTTAAACTTCTGATTAGGTTTCTTAGCGCCCGCATCGGAAGCACCCGCCCATAGACGCGCTGGCACCGGATGTCCGAGATACTAACTTAAGCTCTCATGTCTCAGCACCAGCGGATGTTAAAAACACACGATGGTCAAAACCGTGGGGTTTATGTCTGTGAATGTAAACAGCTGGGAAATAAATTGTTTGTTTATTTTAGATCTGTGTGGCAGCATCAATATACAGTAAATACATCAATAAATGCACTGCTGTCTTGTGTCCTCTCCGGTGCTGAGGCTCTGGGACTCTAAACAGTGTTCTGTCTCGTCTTTTCAAAAGGCCCAAACACAGAACCAGTTAGCAAATGCTTTTGCTGCAACTTTATCATCATGGCAACTTATAGGCTTGTACACCCCGTTTTGTCATGATATTTGTCCACCTGTAAAGGCATTTGATTCCAAGAAGTGGATCTGTTTGGTTTTTTTTGCTAAGTAGAGCTCAATGGCTTGTGCATTCCGTTGATCTCCCTTTTTTGTTTGTGGTGGTTTCAGGAACGAGCGTGATTCAGCCGTACAGACTTATCACTGAACTCTGGCCGCTGCCCTCTTCTGGTTGGGCAGCTTGGATCCGTCTCAGATCAGCGCGCTGCTCGTAAAAGACTCCAGCCAGCCTGGCTGACGGTGTCCCGTGTCCGTCGGCAACGTCTGATAACTCCAGAAATTGTGATTCTGGAGCACGGTGCACTGCCTGGGGTACGCTCCTGCGCCAACAAAGCACGCTGCAGCCTGGATGTAAACATCAATGATACAGTGTTTCTTGTGTCGGCAGCTGTAAAAAAAGACGTGCTGCACTTTAGTTAACAGCAATGATTACAGTGGGTTTTGTCCTTGGGTTACCGCTGTAAACACATGCAGCTCTGGCACTTATGAACAGCAATGAACAGTTTTTTCCGTTTTGGTTAGACCCTGTAAACAAATGCAGCGCTCGCTTAATGAACAGCCTGGATACGCGTGGGTTTTCCTTTTTTTACCCGGCTGTAAAACAAAGCAGCGCTGGCACTTGTAGGACCAGCAATTGGTTCCCAGTGTTTTTTCCTTTGTTACTGCGTGTAAACAAAGCAAAGCCTGCACTTATGAACTTTAATGCCCACTATAACAGAGGGCAAAAAACATGAAACCCAAGAACAATACCAATATAAACTTTTGTTTCTAAAGACAGTATTCCCGGTCAACATACATTCATTAACTCCTGCCCCTAAGCTAGCTTAAGCTTATCGGCTTGTTTATGAGCATCTCCAACCGGTTTAAATCGTACATATTTGAATCGATTTTTTAACCGGCTTTTCAGCGTTAAATCGGTTACAGTCCTAGATGCCTACAAGCATGCACTTTAACAAGTTGTTTAAACTGAAATGTTTGTTGGTTTTGTGGCCGTGGTGTGGTAACACACACCACCCTCTATGATAAGGAAACACCCAGTGTATTTTTTTTTTTTTTTTAATCTACCAACGATCATTTCCCGCTTTTCTCAAAATCGAGCCGTCTCAACTCCTATCCTGTGGCATCAGAAAAACAGGCCCCGCCCCACGCAATTTGTTGATTTGAACAGTCAAGCGTGTTCATGCCCAGACTGGACTGGTGTCCCTTACCTACCCGCCGCTGATGACTGTCACAAACCGCCATTGTTTCACCGGTCCCGCAAGCTCATATAACATTTACAAGTGGACCTTGGCAACCAACAACGGCCGGTTGCCGTTGCGTGAAAAGAAGCTGTTTTGACGAGGGGTAAACAATTGGTTTTTTTTACACGACCATGTTGAGAAAGTTTTTTAACAAATAGGTTACACAGACTTTCAATTAAGATTTGTATTTCAATCAACGGTTGTTGGAAAATGGGCCATCCGCAATGACCCCTGTTTTTAGTTCAATGATAAAGTCAGCTTTGGGAATAATGCGTGCCCCGCCTGCCCAGATGCAGGAAGGGGTTGTAAAATGAATATTGGGTACTTAAAGAAATCACGCCAACATTTAGAAATATTAGGAGGGAACAGTTTTCACCCAAAATTGTAATATTCTGTCCATCATTTTATCTCCCTCGAGTTGCTTTCTGTCGTGCGGACCACAAAACAGGAATTTTTTGAAGATTGTTTTTCCAGATTGCATAGTCCCCAGTTGTTTCAGTTATGGCAGTTCTTTCTTTTTGTGTTCAGCTTCAGAGTTTTTTTAAAAGGCGTTTTTTTCCTTCATGGTGTCCCATTCACAGGGAAGCGGAGTTGTTTCAAGAAGCGTCTGTTGTCTGTAACTGGACTGGAGGATATAAGGATGGTGCCACGGCTCGTGGCCCTCATGTGATCCCCGGGCACACTCATCTGAATCATAACAGGAGAGTGGTTGTGTGCTAGTAGGATTTCATCACACCCTGTATGAGGCTTCCGGACTTTCATACTGGATTTTTATTTATGAGTAAGTTTTCGCTTTTGTTAAAACGCCTTCCACACCGAGTTGTCGGGCGAGGTGAACGGCCCCGCAATACAATAAATACAACAAATCAACTACATGAATAATATTTAAACTGATCGAAACAAAGAATCGAATAGATAATGCACCACAAAACTGAAGCATTTAAACTGATGAAATAGAAGTCTAATAATGTATCCACCGAACCAAACTAGACATTTAAACTGATAGAAAATAGAATTAGGGGATAGGATAAACACAAACGTGAAGCATTTTTTAAACTGATAGAATATCAATTTGTAATAGAATAGACCCACAGACTGAAGGCCATGTGTAAACTGATTAGAATGGATAGAGTAAATAATAGACATAGAACACAAACTTTAGCATTTAACTTGATATAAACATAGAACACAAACGTGTAAGCATTTAAACTGATAGAATAGATAGAGATGTGTCAGAGTTAGAACAGAACCCAAACTTAAGCATTTAAACTGATAGAATGCATATGGATAGAAAATAGAGAACCAACTGGAAGCATTATTTAAACTGAATAGAAGTTAGAAGGATTGCTAGAATAGAAACCAACTGAGCCTTTAAAACTGTGAGAGAATAGAAATGGATAATAATAACACAAACTGAAAGCTTTTAAACGGATTAGAATAGATAGAGTAGAATTAGAACAGGAACACAAACGTTAAGATTTTGACACTGATAGTAAGTAAAATTGGATAGAATATAACACAAACTGAGCGATTTAACTGATATAATCTATCGAATAGATTCCGATAACACAAACCCGTGCCCGATTTAAACTGCATAGAATAGGAATTGATATAATCTAACAAAAACTGAGCATTTAAACCTTGATAGAATCAGATTTGTGGGATAGATAGAACACACACTGTGAGAGCATTTAAAACTGAATAGAAATAGGAAATTTGATAGAATAGAACACACACTGAGCATTTACATGATATAATAGAATGGATAGATATTCACGACAAAGCTTAAGCAATTTTTAACCTGATAAATAGACTTGGATAGACTAGAACTACAAAAACTGAAGCATTAACCTGATAGAATAGAATTTGATAGAATAAACACAAACGAAAGTGGGATTAAACTGATTAGAATAGGAAAAAATAGAGTAGAAATAGACAGAACACAAACCCTTACGCTATAAACTGATGAAATATGATAGAGTCAACAGAAACGACAAACTGAAGTATTTAACCTGATAGAATAGTATTATAGAAAATATAACAGAAACAACAAAACTTAAGCATGGGTTAAACTGATAGAATCGGATAACATAGAATCGAAGCAACGGAACCCCCCCAGACACCTGAAGCATTTAAACCGTGATAGAATAGGGAGTAGAAAAACAGAACCAAACTAAGCATTTTAAACTGATAGAATAGATAAGAATAGAATAGAACACAGAAGAGCTGGGCACATTTAAACTGATAGATATAATAGAAATAAATAAACACAAACCCTTAAGCATTTTTAACTGATAGAATATAATTAGAACCACCACGAAGCCTTTAACTGCTCGCAATTACTAGTATAGAATTGAGACACAAACTGTGGAAGCCCATTGTAACTGATTAATAAGAACGTAGAATCAACACGCAACTGAATATTATAAACAGATGAGTTGGGATAGGACATAAAAATGAACAGAACCGGCAAAACGGAAGCATTACACTGATAGAATAGGATCGACTAGAATAGAACACAAACGGGGGAATCATTTTAAACTGAATAGAATAAGGATAGAATAAAAGACACAAACTGAAGCATTCAACTGATGAATAGAATAAGAACACAAACTGAGCCATTTAAACTGAAGAATATGAAAGAATCGAACCAACACAAAGCGAAGCATTGTAAACTGTGATAGAATGAGGAATGCAAGACGCCAAACTTGAAGCAGTTTTAAACTTGATAGAATGGAGTAGGATAGAAAAATCGAAACAACAACTGAAGCATTTAAACTGAATAGGTTGGATAGAGTAAATAGACCAGAACACACATTAAGCTTAAGACTGATAGAATAGGATTGGGATGATAAGACCAGAGTAACACAGACTTAACATTTTAAACTAGTGGATTAATAGAGGATAAGAGTAGAAATAGAACAGAAACACAAACTTAAGCATTTTAAACTGAAATAGAATAGATAGATAATAAGAACACAAACTGGAAGGCATTTACTGATAGAATTATATTAGAGTATAGAACAGAACACAAAACTTAAGCATTTAAACTGATTTAAGAATAGGATAGAATCAAAATAGAACACAACGGAAAGCTTTAAAACTGATTTAGAAATTGAATGAGTAGAATAGAACACAAACTGAAGCAATTAGAAACTGAGAGAATAGAATGAGACCCAAACTGAAGCATTTAGAACTGATTTAAAAGGATAGAATAGAATAGAACCAAACGAAGCCTTTAACTGAGTAGAAAGGAAATAAGAGTAGAATAGCAAACAGAACACAAACTGAAGCATTTTAAACTGATAGAAATAAAAGAAACACAAACCTGGGAGCATTTAAACCTGATAGAATAGGATAGAAGTATAGAACACAAACTGAAAGCAGTTAAACGATAAATGGATGAGTAAGAATAGAACACAAACTGAAGCCCTTTTAAACATAGAATGAAATGAAGTAGAAATAGAAACACCAACTAAACATTTAAACTGATAGAATATAGAGAATAGAATAAATAACACAAACTGAAAGCTTTAAACTGATATAATGAGAATAGAGTAGAATAGAACACAACTGTAAGCATTTAAACGATAGAATAGCGATATAATAGAAAACACAAACTGAACAGTTTAACTGTAGAAATAGGATAGAATATAAATAGAACACAAAACTGGGAAGCATTTAAACTGGAATAGAAATAGGAAATAGAAATAAAGAAATAAAAACACCAACCGAAGCCTTTTAAACTGATAGAATAGCAATAGAATAGAAATAGAATAGAACACAAACTGAAGCTTTTAAAACCGAGTAAATTAGATAGAATATAAATCGACCCCAAACTGAAGCATTTTTTAAACTGATAAAATAAGATGGAATGAATAGAACAAACTGAATCATTTTAACTGATAGAAATAGGATAGATAGAATAGAACACAAACCTGAAGCTTTAAAAAAACTGGATAGAATAGATAGAATAAAAGTAGAACACAAACTGAAGCTTTAAACTGATTAGACATGGATTAGAATAATAATAGAACACAACGAAGCATTTAACTTGAATAGAATCGGATTAGAATAGAAGAGAACACAAACTTGAAGCATTTTAAAACTGTAGAAATAGGAATAGACTATCATAGAATAGAACCACAACTGAAGCTTTAACTTTGACTGATGATTCGAATATATCGACAACAAACTGAAGCATTTTTAAAACTGTAGAATAGGATTATAATAGAATAGAAACCCAAACTGAAAGCATTAAACACTGATAGAATATATTTGCATTTTAGAATATAAATATAACCCAAACTGAAGCAAGTTTCGGCTTCTCGTGTTGACTATCTCGGGGTCCGCAAAACCATTGAAGTATTTTGACCTTCTACAGCGACACGTTTGGCACACATCATTCTCTTTCTATGAAACTTGTAAACCGCATTCACTGATTCTAACTCTACAGCAACAGCAACTCTATAGCGGTTTGCCCGAGCATTGAAATCTTTCTCTTTTACTAGAATTCAATCAAATGGCTTTCCCCAACTCAGTTTGTTTGTTGCGTGTGTTCTGCGCGGTCATGACATGAGACCAAAGAAGCAATTACTTGAGACGTTTACGTTTGTGTAAAGGTGTTTTTATGATTTTGTACACGTGCTGAGAACACCACACACTACCGGCTCATAGGGGGGGGGATCAGACGACTTTTTGTGAATGTGTTTACAGAATTTCGCTCTGCTCATCACGGCTGCATTTATTGGATCAAAAATACAATAAAAAAACAGTAATCTTGCAAATTGTTATTACAATATAAAATAATGGTTTTCTATTTTAATAAACTTTAAAATAAAATGTATTCCTGTGAAGCAACGCTGAATTTTCAGCATCATTAATCCAGTGAAAGCGTCACATTGATCTTAGACAATCATAATAATACTGCGATTTATATTAGCATTACAGTTTTTGCTGCTTAATATTTTTTTTGGAAACTGTGATACTTTTTTCAGGATTCTTTGTTGAATAAAAAGTTTTAAAAGAACAGCATTTATTCAAAATATAAATCTTTTCTACAAAATAAATCTTTGCTATCACTTCTTAACAATTTACCACATCCTTGCTGAATAAAAGTATTAATTTTCTTTCAAACAAAGAACGCAATAAAAAATTACTGACCCCAGACTTTGAACAGTAGTGTACTTTGTTAAACAATTTCTATTTGAATAAATGCTGTTCTTTTTACTTTTTAATTATCAACCGAACCTGAAAAACAGAATAAAATTTAATGTTTCTGAAGATCATGTACCCTGATGATGCTGGGAAATTCAGCTTTGCTCAACAGGACTAAATTTAGATTTATGTCTTAAAAATAGAAACCGTTGTATTTAACATCATATGAATATTTCACACTATACATTTTTTTTTTGTCCTGGTAATTTTTGATCAAATAAATGCAGGCCTGGTGAGCAAAGGAGACTTCTTTAAAAAAACATTAAAAAAATCTCACCATCTCCAAACTTTTAGTGTGTTAGCAATCCGCGGTTGTAGAAAAAGGATGAGGTTTGGATTCCTCCAGAGCGAGTGTCCCGCGGCTCAGCCTCGGTTGTGGGTTGGGACGTGTTGTTCGTGTTTGGCCGCCAGCATCGCTCTGGGCGGCTTCGGCGCGGACCGCTTCTATCTGGGCCTGTGGAGGGAAGGTCTGGGGAAGCTCTTCAGCTTCGGCGGTCTGGGCATCTGGACGCTGATCGACGTGCTTCTGATCGGGGTGGGATACGTGGGGCCGGCCGACGGCTCTCTGTACATCTGAGGGCTTGACTGTGACTCTGACCTCCATCCCATATTTCCAACCCGTTCGCATGTTTCCCTCGTCCAACTCCCACTGCGGCAAATCCCCATCTTGTTTTTCATGCCTTTCAGCAGCACGTCTGACAGACCAATCCAAGGAAAGACTGCGCGTTTACAGCAGACGATGCCACGGTTTTCTAGGATGTAAACAATATAACACTAAACCTCACTTGGTCGTGTCATTTTACTGCTGGAGTATATATGTGTTATATCATATAATAGCTAGATCTAATAATATATATATAGATATTTTTTGTGTGACGCTGGAGCACAAACCATTCATATGTAGCAATAGCCAACAATACCTTGTATGGGTCAAAAATTATCATTTTTTTCTTTTATGCCAAAAATCGTTAGTATATTAAGTAAAGATCATGTTCTATAAAGATATTTAGTAAATTTTTCTACTGTAAATATATCAAAACTAAATGTTTGATTAGTAATATGCATTGCTAAGAACTTAGTTTGGACATCTTTAAAGGTGATTTTCTCACTATTTAGATTTTTTTTTGCACCCTCAGATTCCAGATTTTCAAATATTGTTCTATCATAACAAACCATACATTAATGGAAAGCGTATTTATTCAGCTTTTTTCAGATTATGTATAAATCTCAATTTCGGAAAAATTGACCCTTATGACTGGTTTAGTGCTCCAGGGTCACAGGTTTGTGACTGTTTGGGTTGATTCGGTGCTCACGCTGTGGTTTGGCTTTATCTGTCAGTATTCCTTCACACACATTTCATTTTAAAATTTGAAGCCAGTTACAAAATTCCCTGTTTGTTTGACATTTGTTTGATATATTAAAGTTTATCAGAGGGATTAATCGTTTTATGACTCCATAAATCTGGAAAATTGGGAAGTTTTGTTTCTTCTGCCACGGATAAAAATTGTAAAAAGTGCCATTGTGACTTTTTTATCTCACAATTCAGACAGTTTTTCTCGCAATTTCCCCACAAAAAAATGTATGGTCTCCCTGTTTTACAGTATTTTCCCTGTGGAAGCTGTTTTTTGTTTCTGCCACAAGATAAAAAATTAAAAAGGTAATTGCGATTTTTTTTATCTCACAATTCAGACTTTATTTCTCGCAATTCTCACAAAAAAAAAAATCTGAGAAAGAATCAGAATTGTGAGCTAAAGTTGCAATTGTCATCTTTTTTTATTTTTTAATTTTTAGAGAAATTTAGTTTTTATAGAATTTATAGAAAACGTTTTTTTTTTTTCTCCACAATTGCAGTTTATATTTCAACAATTCTTTTTTCTCAGGATTTCTGAGTTTACTGAATTTGTGTTTTTTCATGAGAATTGCGAGAAAAAAGTCTGAACTGCGAGAGAAAATGTTGCAAATACCTTTATTTTTATTCTGTGGCAGGAAACAAGCTTCAATAGAAAATACCGTAAACACATAAATATATATCTTTTTTTTTACCTTTTTTAGGAATAAAATGTGTAACATTCAGAATAGATGAGAGTAAAACTAAAGTTTGGTGTGTGTGTGTGTGTGTGTGTAAAAGAAAAAACTCTGTTATGAATTGGAATTGGATCTACACAAAGTGCAATGAAAATGTATATTTTGATGTTTTTTTCACTAGAAGACGTGTTATGGAAGCGAACTAGAGCTTGCAGTGGTTTCTGCTGTAGTGGTCTCTCTGGGATAGTTGTTTCTGATTGGTGTCACACTGCATGTGGCAGATGCTTTTATCCACAGTTCCCTAGGAATCGACCCTTGACCTCTGCGTCAGGATGTTGTGGTTCGCTCCTGATTGTGTTGTTAATCTACAGGACTGCTTAAGTGAATATACAGTAGCTGAAGTTACAGGTAAGTGTCTGTCTCTGATTAAATCTCTCATCTTCTGGTCTCTAGATGTGACTCGGGGTCCTCTGGGGTTTTTCTGCTGTTTAATAGTACAGTATGTTAGATGTTATATGAAGCAAGTGTCTAAAAGGGATCGTTCACTTGTCATTAGTTTCATTTTTTGTAATTTGAAAAAGTGTCACGTGTTGGGTTTTTGGTTTAGCAAACGTTTTCTTCAAAGTATCCCGTCCTTTTATGTTGCACAAAAGACAACGGGATGCCATGTTTTTGAACGATTGGGAGTAAATGAGCGCGAGCCACAATACTGCAATGTAAAAAACCGTTTACAAGCGTTTCAAAAAAATAATTGTGTTTAGGATTTTACTCCAGTTCTGTATTAGTATCATTGTTATTTTAGTATCACTGAGATGCTGTTTTAGTTTTTATCAATATTTTTAATAAGTTTTTTGTTTCATTTTAATTTTAGATTCAGTAATTTTGTTATTTTTATTTTTAATGTCTATATTATTTTTATTATAATGAGAAATGTTGCCTTGGCAACCAGCTGAAATAAAATAAGTTTAAGGTTTTTTATATTTCCCCATTTAATGCTTTATTTTCCTGTTTAAGTAACGGAAATGTTTGTATAGTTTTTTTAGTTTTAGTTAACTATAATAAACCTGGTAAGAATGAAGTATGCGCCAGGGTTTTAAAACTGAACAAAAAAAATTATTTGAAATAAAATAATCTTAAATAACTGGGAATCTAATAACACCTTCGACTTTTTTTTGAACATAATATATATTTTTTATAATGGTAATACACTACCTAGACAATATAAAAAAAAAAAAAGACAAAAATAAATAAGATAATACTAACTAATATAAATTTAACTACCAATTTAAAATGAAAATGTTAAAATGTGTCCCTGGCCGCCACAAAAATCCCCCCTGGGGATATTTTGTAGCAATAGCCAAAATTATTGTTTTTTCTTTTATGCCAAATATCATTAGGATTTTAAGTAAAGATCATTTTCCATGAAGATATTTTGTAAATGTCCTACTGTAAATATATCAAAACTTATTTTTTTTTATTAGTAATATGCATTGCTAAAAAATTTATTTGGACAACTTTAAAGATGATTTTTTTTTTCTCAATATTTAGATTTTTTTGCACCTCAGATTCCAGACTTTCAAATATTTGTTCCGATCCTAACAAACCATACATCAATGGAAAGCTTATTTATTCAGCTCTCAGAAGGTGCATAAATCTCAATTTCGAGAAATTTACCCTTAAGACTGCTTTTGTGCTCCAGGGTCACATATAGAAGAGCAGAAGGACACTGTATTGAGTTTGTCCCGATCAGCAGATTTGTGGGCTTTGCTGTGGCTTTCCTCTGTTTACACTGCTCTTCCTCAGAGACGAGAGCAGCAGTTTTGCACAAAGGTGTTTGGAAACGATCTGCGGTGTGGTTTGTGTCAGCTTCATCTGCACCCAGATTCTGATGGACATGCTTTGCATTCGCTGCAGATCAGCATGCGTCCGTTTCTAACCAAAGCTGCACCTCCTGGAAGTGAGGTCACAGTGCAGACTGCTGGCTGTGTTACTACCGAGGAGACAGATTGCAGTCATTTCACAAATATATTGATCTGGATGTTGTCCAAAAAATGTCTTTTTAGATTTCATCACCTCCCTGAAGAGATAGTTTGGTTTTATGAGCTACAGTTTCAACATTTGCTTTTGTTTCCTCTGAGAGCTGATGTGATGTCTGTCTTATATAATGAACCGGAGCACATTTTAATTAACATAACTACCACTCGTGCTATTTCTGCACTGTTTAGTTTGTGCACTGCATGCACGGTTTCTGTCTGTATGAACCTGGATGATCTGCTACATTTGCAAAAATGAGCAGTATGCATGAGCAGGCAGTTCACTGCATACTGTATCCCACAATGCATTGCACTCAACTTGACCTTCCATTTACAGTAGAAGTGCTCCATTATTTCAACAGACTGGACCAATGGTGCATATGGTTTTCAAGCTTGGTTTAAAAATGCCAAATAATTCCATTCTGGATACAGGATGCCCCCAGACTGAATATCCAAATGGACTTGAAATATCATAAGCCATGTTTTCAAAAAGAGCCTCAAATTCAATAGTATAACACCGAAAGTAAAGTGTGAGATCTATGCCCGTGACAATAGATCAAGTAAGACGAACCAGATTTGTGGTAACGAGAGTTGTGTCTGGGGGATTTGTTTTGTGCAGAGAGTTGTTTAGAAGTGGTCTTTTAGACGTTTCTTGAGTTGGTGACTGGCTCGCGCATCCAGCTGGAGGTTTTTACAGCCTCGTTCGACCAGAGAGGAACAGAGACGGTGAAGGTTCTGGAAAATTACATTATACTTAAGCGTGTGCTCATGATAGTGTATTTTCTTCCAGTTAAATTGGCTGCATGTTAGTCATGAGCCACATAATTCAGAAAATGCTTTGACATTAATGCTTTATGAAGCCGGAGCCCAAACACGCAGCATATAATTGCCATAAAGCAAATTCAAAATATTTAAATTACACAGAAGCCATTACCTAGATGAAGGTTTCCTTTGTGATAGATGAAACCATCAGATGTTGGGCTAAATGGACAATCTGGCCAAAGGAAGATGTTGGCAGTTTAATTGGAAACGCAGATGTATCTCTTTCTACCCCAAAATGAACCATAATTATCGAAATGCTTTTCGAGTCCAGTGTGATTCAGGGGAGCGTGCAGATAAAAGCACTCATTTACTAATATTACTGCACATCATCATAGAATACTGCAGCTACACACAAATTAAGCGCAGTCAGTCCAAACTGCATTTTGAACAAAGTTTCCACTCGGGTATAATTTAGCTCAGGACTGAACTCGTATGATCTCACATTCGCTCGCAGTCGTCTCAGCATCCAGTGGACATCAGATGGTTGCTAAGAAACAATTACAACATCACACTGCGCCAAATAAAATTATCTGAGGTAATAGGAGCAAATGGTCACTTTTCATGCAGATTAAAAACATTTCAGCTATGATCCAGTTCCTCGAAGGAAGTGACGTGATCGTTTTAACTCTGGAAAAAAACATCCATTTCTTTTTCAGCTTCGCAGCAGGGGTTACAACAATGTGGAATGTAAACTGAAATGCAGCGGTGTATGACAGTGTAAAATGCACAAAGGAAAAGCAACTGATGTGGTTTTTGTTTTTTGATTGCCCAAAGAATCTAGTCAAACTCCTTGGCACTGAATTAATCTGTCACTTGGTTAATTAAGACCAAATGCAAATACAATATTTCCCATTGTTTGTTTGTTTCATGGTGTTAGACTTTACGCACACTTCCTGCCGTTGGTGCATTTACTAACCATACTTGTTGCATATTGTGGGCTTATGCAATGATATGTAACATTAATAAATTTTTGTGCACTATTTTTGTACAATCATTATTCAATGACCGAGTTTCCCGCAGAGAAGCCCACTGAGTTGCCATGAATCTGAAGGGGCAACAATGCCAAAACAAAAATGGCCAAAAAGCAAGAAACAATAGTGAATCTGCAGACATTCGCAATACCCCAATAACTGCGATTGTAGTTGATTTATTTGTAACAGTAGGAAGCAGCGGTGCGATCGCCTAAACCCCGATGAAGGCAGATCAAGGCAATTTGGTTGCCTCAGACAGTAAAACCTCAAAACCTCCTTTCACACAGAGAGGAAACCTCAACCTGAAAACGAGAACAAAAAAAAAAAAAAACGGGTCCATCTGATCTGTCAAGCACTAAAAGGAGAAGCAGTCCGAAGACAGAAACGAAACCGAAGTTAAAGCAAATAAAACTAAATATATTTCCAGCTCCCGGGATCACGGCGGCGGCGTCGTCGTCGTCGTCGTCGTCAGAAAGGCCGAGATCAGATCCGAACGCCTGAGCCACACAGAATCCATTTACACGAGTCAGAATTTAAAACTCAAACACTTTCAGAACAGCTTCCCTTGTGATGCCATCATTCAGCGAGAAATTAAGATGTATAAAACGTCAACAAAAATGGCATATAGAAAAAAGGTGTTACAAAAGACAGGTCAGTCCTACGGAGATGTCACGACTGCTTTGAGAGTGCGAGGGTCGAGAGGGACGGTCTTTAGAGGCAGGTTTGCGTGGATGCAGCCTTGTCTCGCTCTCCGGAGGGAGATGAGTGGAAGCCTCTTGTCCCATCCGGACCCCTCGGGAGCCGAACCACACCTGGGGGAAGCCCATCTGCGTTCTGGATCTTCCTCCCAAGCATCGGGCTTCCCACCGGGCTGCTCTCCTGACTGGCCACCTGCTTCCTCCGCTGGACCCAAGGGCTTCCCAAAGGGGTCAAGCTGCTGTCTGAGGAATAGTCCGCCCATCGGCGACCCGGCTCGGGGCTTAAGCGGCCCTCGCTGACCAGCGGAAACTTCCCCGAGTGGTGCGTCTTGCGCTGGGTGCAGGGGCTGCTCCAGGGACTGGAGCGAGGAGACACCACCGGACTCAGGTGGTTGGGAACCACAATGGTGGGGCTGAGCTTGTTGCAGGAGCGCGACTTGCGTGCCAAACGCGGCGACGTGGGATTGCTTTCGGTTTCCGAGGAACTCGCCGCGGAGTCGTCGCCGTGATACTGCAACTCTCGAACGCGGCTGTTGAGCGAGCGACTCTTGCGCATGCCGCCGACTCCCTCGTCCCGCGACCGGTCCTTCGGGACCTTTTTCTTGGGAGGCTTGGTGCCAATTAGAACGACCTTTAATCCCAAAGACGCGCCTGCTTCTCCGCCGACCGCCTCGTGGGCCTTCATCGCCGCCTCCACTTCTTCGAACTCCACTATGGCGCACTCCTCCGTTCCCAGCTGCGAGTAACGCCCACTCAGTTTCTTCAGATCGGCCGGCAAGTCCTTCCCGGGTTTGAGAACCCGTACAGAGGCGATGGACCCGTAGTTTCCGAATGCTTTCAGCAGGAGCTCCATCAGCCGCTCCTGCTCGCCGTCGGCCCCGAGCGCAACTCCCAGCTCCGGCCAGCGCTTGAGCTCACTCAGCAGCAGCATGCGACTCGGCAGAGACTCGCTGGCGAACACCGGCACCGTCGTCCTGCGTCGCACCTTACGGCCCTCATCGTTCAGCTCCAGCAGCTCGGAGTGACGCAAGGCGTACGCCGTGGTTCTCCAGTCCCGCGTCAAGTGCTTGACCTGAGGAAGAGACGGAGACGCATTTAACCTCCTTCAGGTATGACCATCAATCATGTTAAAGGGATAGTTCACCCAAAAATGAAAATTCTGTCATTAATTACTCACCCTCATGTCGTTCTAAACCCTCAAGACCTTCGTTCATCTTCGGAACACAAATTAAGATATTTTTGATTGAATCTGAGAGCTCTCTGACCCTCCATCGACAGCAAGGATCCTTACACGATCAAGGCTTTCAGGTAACGTCAGCAAGGAAGATCGTAAAAATACTCCCTGGTGACATCCCAGGGGGTTTCGTAGCTTCATAAAATTACCGTTGAACCCCTGATGTCACTGGATTTATTTTTTACGATCCCTCCTTGCTACGTTTTAGACCCTTCACGGTTAAGACGACCTAAGGGGTGGAGTATATGATAACAGAATTTTTAATTTTTGGGTGAACTGTCCCTTTTAGATTCACAGAGACTCTTTTCACCTCTCCAGGGTTCTCAGAAGCCGTCATAGTTGGGTAAACGTCTATAATGGTATTTATATTCGTGTTCTTATTTGTACTGCAAAAAACGATTTTCTTTGCATTTCTGTCTTGTTTTCCGGTACAAACTTTTTTTGAATCAAGATACATGTACTTGAAGCAAAATGACATAAGATTCAGAAAAATGCATCACTTAAGTGAGTTTTTGCTTAAAACAATATTTTCAAGTGGTTTTAGAAAAATAATCTTGTTTTTTTCAACAGAAAGGATATGTACATTAACTCAAGTGATTAAAGTTAAATTGTAAATGTACCCAAATTAGCCCAAGGCCTTATTTTCCATTTGGGAATCCCCTTTGCCAGATGCTATCAGGTCAAAAAAAACAAAATAGAAACAATAACAACGAAATTCAACAAATTTAAACAACAAATTATAAAATCCTGTTTCCCTTTGAATTAAGTTTATTTTTTGACCCCATTGGCAGAGATTTTTCCTTGGTTTAAGTTTAAACTCAATTTTGATACATTCTTCAGAAAACAAGACTGAATCTTGTCATTTTGTTTCGAGTAAAAATACCTAGATTAAAAAAAAAAACCATAATAGCATTTCTCTGGCTTTCCAAAAGAGGAAAAAAATAGATATTAAAACAGATTGATATTGTTGGTCTAAAGAGATATAAATGCCAAATGCTGTCCCCAAAGAGAGTGTTGTTGTATGAGAAACTCACTCAAAACGCTAACTAGTTTGTCATTTAATTTACATTTAAGTTAAGAAAACACAAAGTAGAGTGTTGTAACACATGAGCTTTCACTCTAGCCCGTTCAGCATTAATGCCTCAAAGAAAAAGTCATTGTTTCCATGTCAATGCACATCAAAGTACAGCTTTAATTGAGATGAAATTGAGCGAAAGACCAACTCGGGCCAGACCTCGCCATCACTCCAGAACGAGCATCAAAAGCAGCGAGATACAATAGCAGAGCAGTCGTTTAGTGCAGGGTACTTCAAATGCATTTCCCCGGTGCTTCTCGTATTGAAAAGCCGGTTCCTTTTTTAAATAGCCCAACAAAATCATTTACTACCATTCATAGGTCGGAAGGTATTAGTATTATTCTCACTCAGTTTCTTCGTAGGCATTTCAAAACATCCTTTAATAAAGAGTTCGGAGTCATGAAGCAAACCAACCCGCTCACAGATGAACCACAAATTAATTTGAAGCAAAAAGCAGAAAGAAAAATGCAAAAACTGTTTTACAAGAGAATCAACAACGAATCCCATGAAGTATTGTGAATGACGATCAGAAACGGCACGATATAAAACTACTGATTTTTACTCAAGCAGCATGAAGATATTGAAGCATGTTTGTGAGATTTCTACAAACGGCGTGAATGGAGAGCAATGGGATTCATCATTCGCAGTGCCTCATGGGAGCGAGCGGCCGTCTCCATGGTAACAGACTCCTCTGATTGGCTGATCTCTCATCAGGATGATGGAAGTTCAGCTCCTCAGCGGAAATTTGGCTATTAAACGGTTTCATGCTGAAGTAATATTAAAGTACAAAAGTTGAAATCAAACAGACTCTATTTCTCTACGGAGACAATGAATGAAATTCTTACTTCCAGAACCAGAGTATTGATCTCAGTTAGAATATTTTCATATATTATATATAAATATAAATGTCCAAAACAGGAAATCATAAATGCTCCCAAACAGGACTATCACATAGATTGTAAGTATTATAATAAATAATAATAATAATAATGAGATTGATAGCTAAACAATATATATAAAATGATTTAAGTATAAAGAAAATAATAATGTAAATATTACTTAATTTGCGAATAGATTACTACATTTTTTTAAAATATAAAATAACATGAATTAACAACCCTCAAAAAAAAAATTTATATTCTGTACATAACTTGTCTACTTTTTGGAAATATATTAGATAGCGTGGAGACATGTGTGAGAGTGATACTGTTGTGTGTGCTGTGTGTGTGTGCTTCGCTGGCGTTGCCAGCCTGAGTAAGATAAATAGAAAGTATAACAGATTAGACAGTCGTGTGTTTTTTTTGCTTCATGAAGTCATGTGGAACTGCAACAGAAGAAGCCCAGCTTACCTTCTTGAAGCGAGGTTTTCAGCAGCTTGACGCATGACGCAAGCCCACTTGTTGCCGGGACGGGACGTGTTTGCAGCATCGGAAGGAGTAGTAGCTCCAGAATTATCATCCGAACGATAATATTCAAATCTGCGCCACAGTTCTGATGAACAGCTATGCGGTCCCTTCCCACCCCTGAGAGGCATGACAGCTCTCCCTCCTCAGCTCCCCGCCGCTGCAGATACTGCGCTCCCGCCCCGCCGCCTTGACGAGAAAGAAGCACACACCAAAACAGCACGCATCTAATCCGCAGCCAGGGAGCCGTATTTGTTTCCATAGTACCCCCTAAAATACTCAGAGTCCCCACAATCAACAGCCTGCTGCGGAACAAGCAGTAGCATACACGCTCAATGCCCTACGAACACACCATACAGAGCATGCGCCCAGAGTCACTCTCCATCTGACCGTGATCTCTCTCTCTGCACACACTACTCTCTCTCTCTCTCACACACACACCACTCTCTCCTCTCACACACACACACACACACACACAAAAACACTCTCACACACACACACAAAAACACACACACACACACACAAACACTCTCTCTCACACACACACACACTATCTCTTCTCTCACACACCACACACACACTCTCTCTCTCACACACACAAACACTGTCCTCTCATACACACACACACACACAAACTCTCTCTCCCACACACACACACACACACCAAACTCTCTTCTCACACACACACACACACACACTCTCTCTCTCACACACACACACACACAAAACACACAACACAACACACACACACATACTCTCTCATCCAAAACACACACAACCTCGTCACAAACAAACACTCTCTCACAACACACACACTCTCTCAAACACACATCTCTCTCTCTCACACACACACCTCTCTCACACACACACACACACAACACACACCACACTCTCTCTTCTTCCTCTCTCTCTCTCTCTCTCTCACACACACACACACACACACAACACACACACACACACACACACCTCTCTCTCTCTCTCTCTCTCACACTCTCTCTCTCTCACTCTCTCTCTCGTGCTCTCTCTCTCCAGAGACACAAACGCAGCTCTGCTTCCAGCAGCAAAACAAATCTAATCTTTTCTATGAGATTCCACGGCTTACCTACCCGTCTGCTGGAAATAACCTTCAGAAAACAAATGAAACTGATGACTCACCGCCTTCCAGCCCACCACCTTTAAAACCCCACGTCTGCTCGGGACGGTCACACAAACTCCTGAAGAGAGCAGCACTCACACAAGGCGAGGAAGCCCTTCAAGCGTCCCGTCACAATCCGCCCACTGCTGTGGAGCACAATAGCAGCATCAGCCGCACTCATTAGTGCTCCACAACAATGCACACGCAGGCCCGAGGGCCGCAGACACGCTTCACATTAACGCTCGCTCGTCCTCAGAGTGGGAAGCCGCTCAATAGGTCATGTGGGAGAGATTTAATAACCTCAACGGCGCAGAGTTTAGACACTCGTTGAAGGTCACGGAGGACACTAGTGAGCACGCCAGGGGGCTTCAAGTTAGAGCTGGTGGATGTGTGGAAAAATGGAGAAAAACAGTATTAAAAAAATAAGCGAAAGTTAAAAATAAAGTATATATTAAAAAGTATCCATAAAAAATAGATTTAAAATGAATAAACTGGGGGGCAAGTCAGGCTGGGGATCATTGGCAAAATTGAAAAAAAAAAAAAAAATATATATATATATTATATAATTAATAAATGGATTAAAAAAACCTAATAAAAATAGATGAAAATAAATACAATGAAAAAGTATACAAAAACGGGGGCTCGGCTGAAGAAGGTGATATAGGAACCGTAGAACATCTAGAGAAAGATGTACAAACAAATATAAAGATGAAAACAAACGGATAGAGAAAAAAAACAAGTGTTATATATAAATATACTATATATAATATATATATATATCTATATATATATATATAACCACACACAACACACACACACACACACAAAACTGGGGCACCACAAGAAAGGGCTAGAGAGTCAGTGGAGAGAAAACAAAAAGACAAAAGATTAAAATAAATAACCTAAGGGGCTTCAAGGAAGTGCTAGGGGCCTGTGGAAACTTTTAAAGAAAAGCTGTAAAAATTACAAAAAAGGACATTAAAATCGATAAAAATCAAGAGTGAAAAATATTAAGCAAACACCTTAAAATAAACATTTTTTATATTAAATAATTTAGATAAATAATAAATTGAACAGTACACTACTATAGTGAGTAGAGAAATCTTAGAAATTTAAATCTTCCAAATAATAACGTTTCACATTGGTTTAGTATATACTACATCAGTTTAAATCAGCATAAACTGGGTTGTTAATTTTAGGATGTGGGTGCCTCACACGACTATGATCTTATTCGGAGGTCTGTCATCTAAAAGATTGAAAGCCCCTCATCTAGATTTGGCCATCTTAATATGCACAGCTATGATGAGACTTTGCCTGTTTGACATGTATAGGAGCATTGCATCATGATGTTGGTGGACCAGTGGAGCTGGAGGATGTATCGAAATGGAGCAACAGGATCTTGTGGTCCATTCCTAGGAAGACGCTGCGACAGGTGTCTCTCACACACACACACACACACACACACACACACAGAGAAGCACAATTAGACATGTGCACTTTCATGCAGTCAAGCATTGTGAGCACGGCTATTTATAGCCTGGAAGCGCGGCTGGTGCTTGTTTGGATGACGGATGGAGAAATCAATGACTTTATTATATGAGAGATTGATATGCATATGCATGATTGAGTCCCTCTACCTGGATTTATCGTGTCTTCCGATCTCGTCCTCGCTGCCGCTGCCCGTCTGGAGCTCGATGGTGTTGAATGAAGGCTCCTCGTCGGGCTCCTCGTCCTCCGCAGCCTGGATGGCCACGGTGATGGTCACCGGAGCGCTGATCTCCCGCGGCTCGGTGCTGGAGCTCATGATCTGCGCCGTGGACGCCTCCTCTTCCGCGGCTCCGCTAGCGTCTGCGCTCGAGGGGGAACCGGCGGCGACGCGGTACGGCGAACACAGACTTCCCAAGCGCGTGTGAAGATCAAAGGGAGCCGAGAGGACGCGCTCCACGGCGGACCAGAGCGTCCAGAATCTGCGCCACGGAGACGGAGACGGCGCGGGGCTGTCGGAGGAGGAAGAGGGGACGGGTTTGTGTTCGTCTCGAGCAGCTACTTCCTCATATGTAAGAGGCTTTGTGTGTTTGAATCGAGCTCTGGGATTGGGCCACGGCGCCTCCCCAACCCACCAGCAAAACTGAAGCCAAGAGGGCGGCAGCAGGAACGCGACGCAGCGCAGGAACGCGTTCAGCACGACGGACATCGCTTCGCGTCTCTTTCTCATCACTTGAGAGGCCGCGAGCGCCTCGTCGATGCATTTAAATCGGTAAACGGTGATCGCTTCAGGTGAAGGCAATCAGGAGAAGACCAATCAAAGCGCGACCCACTTCAGCGTGCACATCGGATAACAGGCTTTACAGCGGATTTACTGCTCGTGAGGACGAAAGAAACGTCCTATCATCGCGCTAAAGCAAAACATAATGCTGTCAAGTCATTGCTTTCATCATTTTAGTCATTGCAAGAAACAAACAAAGTCACTAAATCCCAAATGATTCGGTTATTAAAGTGAAATAATGACGTGTAAAACTTGCAATATGTATGCGCACATTTGCTGAGTAGTTCTATGTGTGTGTGTGTGTGTGTGAGTGTGTGTGTGAGTGTGTGTGAGTGTGTGTGTGTGTGTGTGGTGGTGTGTGTGAGTGTGTGTGTGTGTGTGTGAGTGGTTGGTGTGTGAGTGTGTGTGTGTGAGTGTGTGTGTGTAAGTGATGATGTGTGTGAGTGTGTGTGTGTGTCAGAGAGAGAGAGAGAGTGTGTGTGTGAGTGTGTGTGTGTGTGTGTGTGTGTGTGTGTGTGTGTGTGTGTGTGTGTGTGTGTGTGTGAGTGTGTGTGTGTGTGTGTTCGAGTGTGGGTGTGTGTGAGTGTGTGTGTGTGTGAGAGAGTGAGTGGGTGTGTGTGTGAGTGTGAGTGGGTGTGTGTGTGTGTGAGGGTGTGTGTTCGCGTGTGTGTGTGTGTGTGTGTGTTTTTGTGTTTTTTTGTGTGTGTGTGTGTGAGTGTGTGGGGTGTGTTCGAGTGTGTGTGGGTGTGTGTGTGGAGTGTGGGCTGATGTGAGTGGTGTGTGTGTGTGTGAGTTGTGTGTGGGGTGCGAGTGTGTGAGTGTGTGTGTGTGTGTGTGTTCGAGTGTGTGTGTGTGTGTGTGAGTGTTGGGTGTGTGTGGGTGTGTGTGTGTGTGAGTGTGGTGTGTGTGAGTGTGTGCGTGAGTGCGTGAGTGAGTGAGTGAGGGTGTGTGAGGTGTGTGTGTGTGTGTGTGAGTGAGTGAGTGTGTGTGTGTGTGTGTGTATGCAAATCAAACTGACGTCAAAAACTTGGCATTGCGTTGATTTGATGTAAACACATCAAACATATATATATATATATATGTAGATACTTTATACAAAGATTAACAAAATATCCTAAAATAGATGTGTATAAGGATGTGTGGAGTGCAGCGCAGTGCACTGGAGCTGTTTAAGGTGAAGGTGTGACGTCACTGCTGCCGCTGTGATTGATGTGTGAGCGCAGTCGCGAGTGACGTCACGGCCGTGTCCCGCATACTGATGATGAGCAGCACTGACACAAGCACGCTCCAGGTTCAGTTTAAGATGCTTCTCTTCATACGAGCTGGTATTTATAAAGCAGTGCAGCTGTGCATTATCGAAAACTCAGCGTCTCGTCCGCTCAGTGCTTGTCTGTATTGAGCAGCAGCAGTAAAGTAGAGCCGTCTTTCTGCGCTTCTGAACACTATTGATAAAGCACACAATGCAAACATCATCATTCATGTGTCTGGATACAGTGGTTCTCCACCAGCAGGATCTCTGTTTTCCAGAATAAGTCAATAATTAATCACACAGTGCATTACAGCTTCTTCATGAGATGCATGTGAAACCATCGTCCATCATGAGGCCCTGAACAGATGCAGAGGAAAACACACAGTTTAACACTCGCTCATATCAGACCTGCTGCCTATACTGTGTCCGGCTGGGAATCTACACAACATTCATTAAAGCCTGAGTTGAGTTTATACGGTTTTTATATGCTGTAGTGATGCCCAATCCTCATTTTACACAAAATCAAGGAATTGCATTTGACATGAAGACAATGGAGCTTAAGTTCAGATGATTCTCAGTGGAAACTCATTTTATTCAAATTAAAAGCAGTATATTGTTTGCATAGTGCAAAGTGTAATACACATGTATAGACAATTAAAACATTACAATAGCAAGATATTATTCCAAAAAAACATAATGAAAACATTAACATTAGGGCAAACAGAAAGAGCTGAAATGGTGGTTTTCCGGGGTATTTCTCGAGATGAAGAGTGTAATAGTTGCTGGTTTTGTGGCAGATGCTGTGGAAGTTGATGAGCAGCTGTTTGCATTTCTGAAACACATTCAGAGCATCAGTGCGGTTTGTCTGTGGATGATTTTATGCTGGATTATTCACAGATTTCTTTTTATTTTTTATTAATTTTAAATATTTGTAATGCTTTTTAAGCATATCAGTATGTCAATTATGAGAAACCTTCTGTGAATATCTGTAGAACAGTATTAAAACCGATTCACTGCACGATCAGGACATGTTTTCATTCAAATAACACTCTGCTCCACTAATAATGATTTATCAGCTTCAGTATTTTATCCGGATCAGATCCACCCTGTTTTAAAAACAGTCTGATGCGAATTGGAATTTGTTATCATATCATTTTAATATATTACCCAAAACATGAACACACTTTGTGTTACTGCACTTTATTTTTTATTAAAAAAAATGTTTTCTCTTTTTTTTTGTATTTCATTTTATTTTATTGCATTGCATTGCTTTTTTTTTCATTTTATTTTTTGCATGTCCATTGCTTTTTATGGCATTTTATTTTATTTTATTGCATGCTGCTTGTTATGGCATTTTATTAATTTTATTGCATTGCAATTGTTTTTATGGAATTTATTAATTTTTATTGCATGAATGAATTTTTATGGAGTTTATTTAATTTAGTGCATTGCATGCTTTTTATGAGCATTTTATTTTATTGCATTGCATTGCTTTTTATGGCATTTTATTTAGTGCATTGCATTGCATAGCTTTTTATGGCATTTTATTTTATTGCATGCCTTGCTTTATTGCATTGTATTTATTTGCATTGAATTGCTTTTATTGATTGTATTGCATGTTTTATGGATTTATTTTATTGCATGCATTGCTTTTCTATTGCATTTTATATTGCATTGAATGCTTTTTAATGCATGTTTATTGCATTGTATTGCATTGCTTTATGCATTTTAGCATTGCATTGCATGGGCTTTTATTGCATTTATTTAATTTTTATTGCATTGCATTGCTTTTTATTGCATTTTATTTTATTGCATTGCATTTTATTTTATTGCATTGTATTGCATTGCTTTTTATTGCATTTTATTTTATTGCATTGCATTGCATTTATTTCTTATTTTATTTTATTGCATTGCATTGCTTTTTATTGCATTTATTTATTGTATTGCATTGCTTTTTATTGCATTTTATTGCATTGCATTGCATGGCTTTTTATTGCATTTTATTTAATTTTATTGCATTGCATTGCTTTTTATGGCATTTTATTTTATTGCATTGCATTGCATTTATTTCTTATTTTATTTTATTGCATTGCATTGCTTTTTATGGCATTTTATTTTATTTTATTGCATTGCATTGCATGGCTTTTTATTGCATTTTATTTAATTTTATTGCATTGCATTGCTTTTTATTTCATTTTATTTTATTGCATTGCATTGCATTTATTTCTCATTTTATTGCATTGCATTGCATTTATTTCTCATTTTATTGCATTGCATTGCATTTATTTCTTATTTTATTTTATTGCATTGCATTGCTTTTTATGGCATTTTATTTAATTTTATTGCATTGCATTGCTTTTTATGGCATTTTATTTAATTTTATTGCATTGCATTGCTTTTTATGGCATTTTATTTTATTGCATTGCATTGCTTTTTATGGCATTTTATTTTATTTTATTGCATTGCATTGCATGGCTTTTTATTGCATTTTATTGCATTGTATTGCATTGCTTTTTATTGCATTTTATTGCATTGCATTGCATTGCTTTTTATTGCATTTTATTTTATTGCATTGCATTTTATTTTATTGCATTGTATTGCATTGCTTTTTATTGCATTTTATTTTATTGCATTGCATTTTATTACATTTATTTAATTTTATGCATTGCATTGCTTTGTATGGTCATTTTTATTTTAATTCTATGCATTGCTTGTTTATGCATTGTATTTTATTGCGATCGGCATTGCTTTTATATTGCATTTTATTGAATGCATTGCATGCTTCTTTATTGCATGTATTGATGGCTTTTATTGCATTGTATGCAGTGCATTGCATGCTTTTGATTGCATTTATTGCATTGCATTTTGCATGGCTCTTTATGGCATTGCATGCTTGTTATTGCATTTTATCTTTATGCATTGCATTGCATGGCTTTTATGCAGACTTGCTTTTTATGGCCTTATTTTATTGCATTGCATTGCTTTTATTTTATTGCATTGCATTGCATTGCTTTTTATTGAATTGCAACAAACATTAAAGAACCAAGCAAGAACACATGGGGGATACAGAAGAAAAACAAACAAATAAATAAACATTACGATATATATATACAGTGGGTACGGAAAATATTCAGACCCCACACAACTACAACATGGCGTATTCACAAAAACTCTGTGACTGTTCTTGAATGGCCCGGCCAGAGCCCTGACTTAAACCCAATGAGCATCTCTGGAGAGACCTAAAAATGGCTCTCCACCAACATTTACCATCCAACCTGAAAGAACTGGAGATGATCTGCAAGGAGGAAAGGCAGAGGATCCCCAAATCCAGGTGTGAAAAAACTTGTTGCATCTTTCCCAAAAAAAAACTCATGGCTGTATTAGATCAAAATGTGCTTCTACTAAATACTGAGCAAAGAAAGGGTCTGAATACTTAAGACCATGTGATATTTCAGTTTTTTTTTATAAATCTGCAAAAATGTCAACAATTCTGTGTTTTCTGTCAATATTGTGTGCTGTGTGTACATTAATGAGTAAAAAAAAATTAACTTAAATGATTTTTAGCAAATGGCTGCAATATAAAATAGAGTGAAAAATTTAAGGGGGTCTGATTATTTTCCGTACCCACTGTATATATATATATTATTATATATATATATATCAATATCTATATATACACTTGTTACTTAGCTTTTTTTGGATGGTAGTAATGATAATAGTAAACATAAAATCAAAAGTGAATACTAAAGTCCAAGACATCGTCTCATCAGAGTGAAAAAGAACCTTAATGACAGAAATATTACACAGACGGAAGAATACAAGAAGGATGGTGAAGCCATAAGGGAGAAATCTAGAAAGAGAGAAACAAACATTTGGGGAAACATTTCGGTTGAATTTACTTTAATAGGATAATAATGATGCATTTCTTTTAAAGGGTCATGATGAAACCCCAGACTACTTTTTCTGAGATTTTAGCAGAGGCGTTTGTGTTGCACATCATAGAAGACCATGTTAGCATCCGTTGATTTTAATTGTTGGAGAAAACTGGTTAATTTTAAGTTTTTTTTCTTCCGGGTTTAAAATCTTCATTGTGTTGACGTCACAATTTGTGACGCGGCAATGGACTAATAGTACATCGATGACACATCGGTGTATATTAAATTATTCATGAGACTGCGCGTTCTTATCCTATGAGAAGACGCCTCGCTTAATTATTCACAACAGCATGTGTTGATTTGCTGTGACAGATGCTTCAGAGTCTGTGAGATTGTGTACATTAACTGAGAGAAACGTTCATGGATGGAAGAACAGTGTTTGCTTTTGCTTTGTAATAAGTTTTTAACTGGAGTCATAAACTTTTGGCAGTATGTCACACAACCCGGCTTATATAAACACCACAGAATAAGCTTTAAAGGGGTCATTTGATGCTTTTTTAAAGATCATTATTTTGTGTATTTGGTGTAACAGAATATGTTGACATGCTTAATGTTCAAAAAACACATTATTTCAAATACTGGACATGATGTGGTGCTCTATGCTCCAAACACACACACACACCACAACACACACACACGCTGCGCAAAACCTTGCATTTGAGCAGTCAATAGAAATTACTTAAACTAATAACAAAACAGTAGCTGATCAGAAGCGCCAGATTGTCATAGCAAAGTCAGAATGACCTCCTCTCCTAGGTTCACGAAACGGTCGCTCCATAAAATGCATTGCTGTTCTGTTGTAAGTAATCTTAAAGATTCCTAAAATGCATCTACTTTCGGAAGGCCAAAAAAAAGTACTTTTGCTTTCGCCTAGAAACACACAGCGTCTCCTGACATGCTGCTTCAACACTAACTGTGGTTACTGAAACCATGCCTTCTTTCTTTGCTTGAACATTTGGGTGGCATTATGCTAATAATTCCACATAGTGATGTAGATATGTGGGGGGTGTTAGAACGAGCCGTTTTAGGGGGGCGTGACAGAGTCTTAACTTTGATAAAGAATATCTCTTTGGTTTTGAGACTTTAGTCTTTGCAACTTCAGGGATCTTATCTACGCACAATCAGCTTGTAACACTCCAAAGAGAAAGAACAACTTGAAATCGCATCATATGACCCCTTTAAAGTTCCAGCGGTTTTTGGAAACAGGCGCGTTCCGATATATATGTTTCCGATGCAGTAGCGAAATTAATTGTCTGAACGCCTAAGCTGTGGTGTGTTATTTTTTTAGCATTGTTTAAAACTGTGGTGAGAACTAACCAGTGCTGAAACGCGGGGTTTCATGGCCCTTTAAACGGACTTCTTTTTGTTTTATTATAAAACGAAAATTGTTTTTGCGGAAGTCTCGTACTTCCGCGGGTGCCACCGGAAGTCTCCGTTACTATTTACTAAAAGTTGGTTGCTAAGGACGCACTTTGTGCCGTGAAACGCTGGAGATGCGCTCGAATAAACCGCACGAGGCTCGATTCCTGCCGCCTGCGGTGAGTCTGACTGCGCTTTACCACAGTGTTAGCAGCTCTGGAGCATCTAGTGTTTGAGTCATCTATCTCTCTATCCGCTCTTCTCTCTCTCAATTCAATTAAATTTCAATTTGTGGTTTATTGGCATGACAATTGTTACAATGTATTGACAAAGCATAGTGTTTACACGAAATAGAACACAATATATATGGCAACAAAAACATTTTAGAATAGCTAGATCTAAAAACAATTTATTAATTAATGTGTGGTGTGGTGTGGAGTGTGTGGTGTTTGTGGGTTGTGCGTGTTTGGGTGTTGTGTGTTTGTGCTGTGTGTGTGGAGTGTGCTCATGTGTTGCTGTGTGTGTGTGTGGTGTGGTGTTTGTGTATGGCGGTGTGTGTGTTCGTGTGTGTGTGTGTGCGTGTTTGTGTGTGTGTGTGTGTGTGTGTGTGAGTGTGAGTGTAGTTGTGGTGGTGTGTGTGTGGTGTGTGTGTGTTTGTGTTGTGTGTGTGTGTGTTTGTGTGTGTGTGTGTGTGTGTGCTGGGTGTGTGTGTGTGTGTGTGCGTGGGTGGGCGTGTGCTGGTGTTGTGTGTGTGTGTGTGTGTGTGTGTGTGCGTGTGCTGGTTTGTGTGTGTGTGGGCTTGTATGTGTGTGTGGTGTGTGGTGTGTGCGTTGTTTGTGTGGTGTGTTGTGTGTTGTGTAGTGGTGTGTGTTTGTGTGCGTGGTGTGTGTGTGTGAGTGGTTGTGTGTGTGTGTGTGTTTGGTTGTGCGTGTTGGGGTGTGTGCGTGTGTGTGTGTGTGTGTTGGTGGTTGTGTGTGTGTGTGTGTGTTTGTGGGCGCATCACTGATTTGTTGACTCCACTTTTTTTGTGACAGGCATCAATGTATCTTGCTGCTAGTAAGATACAATCTTGTTTTTCACCTAATAAATACTGAAGTTGTGTTTTCTTGTTTAACATTTTAAAATCAGGGTAAAGTATTTCAAATTTGGGATAAAATGTGTTTGTAATGTCTTGATAGTTGGGGCAGCTGGTGAGGAGGTGTTGCTCTGTGAGTACAGTGAGGGCAGATGCGGCTCTCTCTGGGCAGCCAGTGCTGTCGATATCTGCCCGTCTCTAGAGTCAGAGTATGGCTGCTCAGTCTGTACCTCGTCATCTGTCTTCTTCATTTACAGTCTTGCACTGTACTCAGATATTCTGCAGTTGTGTAATCTCTATTTAGGGCCAAATAACATTCAAGTTTACTTTGTTTTTCTGTTGTTTCAGTCCAATAGGTTCGATAATTTTATTTTTGTGCTTTTATAATTTGGTTGGGCCGAATTTTGTGGATGAATATTTCAGTGTCCTGATGCTGGTTGTTGTTAGTCATGTTAGTCTGTTTTTGCAGCTTCTGGACCGTCTGAATCAGGGGACTTTTTTCAGGGTTCACTTCATGGTTTTTAAGGGCTTTAAAATGGTAAGAGTTGGGGTCACTCATTTTTAGGTGTTTCCAAAATGTGATGGCTCTTTTCTCAATGCGCATTAGTAGAGGGTATTGGCCTAATTCTGCCCTGCAGGCGTTGTTCGGTGTGCTCCTCTGTACTCTGAGGAGACTCTTACAGAACTCAGCATGCAGGGCTTCAATCGGATTTTTGTCCCATTTTTCGAATTGGTGATTTAGGAGAGGACCCCACACTTCACTGCCATGTAATGCAATAGGTTCTATGACTGATTGGAATTTTTTGAGCCAGATTCTAATTGGTATTTCAAATTGGAAAGATTTTTTAATGGCATAGAAAATTCTTGCTTTCTCTTTCAGTTAATTCACAGCCAAATTTAGCTTGCCAGTGGCATTTATCTTCAGCCCGAGGTATGTGTAGTTTGTGACATTTTCAATTTTGGTCACACCAATGGTGAAGTTGTGTCTCTTTCCCTGAACTCTGGGTCTTTTCTGGAATGTTATTACTTTAGTTTTGTAGGATTAATAATCAGGGCCCAGGTCTGACAGAACTTGTGCAGGGTGTCTAGGTTCTGCTGTAGACCCTCTTCTGTTGGAGACAGAAGAACCAGATCATCTGCAAACAGCAAGAGCTTTATGTTGTAGTCATGCAGTGTGAGGCCAGGTGCTGTTGGTTGTTCTAGGAGTTTCGCCAATAGATATTGAAGAGAGTCGGTGATAGTGGATAGCCTTGCCTCACACCCCGCCCTTGAGTGAAGAACTCTGTGCGTTTATTTCCAATTTTAATTGCGCATTGATTGTTTGAATACATTGTTTTAATGATATTGTACGTTTTACCCCCAATACCCGATTCTAGAAGTTTTGACAACAGACCTTCAAGCCAAATTGACTTCATCAAAGGCCTTTTGGAAATCTACAAAGCAAGCAAAAATGTTGGTTTTGTTTTGGTTAATGTATTTGTCGATCAGGGTGTGTAGGGTGAAGATGTGGTCTGTTGTTCTGTAATTTGGTAAGAATCCAATCTGACTTTTGCTGAGGACACTGTGCTCTGTGAGGAAGTGTACAAGTCTTGTGTTGATGATATTGCAGAACAGCTTCCCCAGATTACTGCTTACACAGATGCCTCTGTAGTTGTTTGGGTCTGATTTGTCTCCACTCTTGAATATGGGCGTTATGAGTCCTTGATTCCAGGTTTCAGGGAAATTACCAACACAAAGTTGACCAGTTTTAGTTGGGCCAATCTTAATTTGTGCTCTGTGTTCTTGAGCATTTCATTGAGGATGCCATCTGGTCCACTTGCTTTTTTGTTTTTTAGGGCCTGGATTTTATCAATCAGTTCATTTTCTGTAATGGGGTAGTCTAATGGGTTTTGATATTTACCAATTGTATGTTCCATATGAATCACTTTTTCATATGTTTGGGTTTGTTCTGGGTTCATTGTAATTTCACTATAGAGTTGTTCAAAGTGATTTTTCCAGGTGTCTCCGTTCAGTATGGCTGCTTGTTCATGATGTTTTTTATGCAAGTAATTCCAGTTGTCCCAGAAATTGTTAGAATTTAGTTTTTAGTTGATTTTGGATGTACTGTTCTTTCTTTTTTCTGAGTGTACTTTTATACTGTTTAAGTTCTTCACAATATTGATGGCGTAAATCTTCATTGTTTGGTTGTCTGTGTTTTTGATTTGACAATTGTCTTAATTTTTTCCTCATGGTTTTACAGCCTAAATCAAACAATTTTTCATTTTCTTGTGTTGTTTTATGGGTTTTCTTAAAGGATGTGAGGCTAGATAAATTGGCCAAATATTTAAATATATAATTTATGTTCTCCACTGCCAGATTGACATCTCTCTCGCTCTCTCTCTCTCGCGCTCTCTCTCCGCTCTCCTATCCCCCTATCTCCTCTCGCCGCTCTCTCCGCTCTCTCTCGCTCTCTCTATTCTCTCTCTCTCAATGCAATCTCGCTCTCGCTCTCTCGCGGCTCATCGCTCTCTCTGTCTCGCTCCTCTCCGCTCGCCGCTCTCTTCTCTCTCTCGCTTCTCTCGATCTATACGCGCTCCTCTCTGTCGCTCTTTTATCTCGCTCTCTCTATCGGCTCGCCTCTATCTCTGTCGCTCTTACTCTCGCTCTTCTCTCCCTCTCGCCGTCTTTCTTCTCTCTCTCGCTCGCTCTCTCTCTCTCCTCTCTCGATCTCTCTCTCGCTCCTCTATCGCTATCGCTCCTCTCTCGCTCGCTCTCGCCGCTCTCTGATAGCTCGACCCTCTCTCTCCTATACTCACATAGCTCTCTCTCTCTTTCTGTCTCTCTCTCTCGCTCTCTCTCTCGCTCTCTCTCTCTCTCTCTCTCTCTCTCGCTCTCTCTCTCTCTCTCATGCTCTCTCTCTCGCTCTATATCTCTCCGCCTCTCTCTCGCTCTTATCGCTCGCTAGCTCTACTCTCTCTCTCTCGCTTCGCTCGCTCCTCTCTATCTCTCTCGCGCTCGCTCCTCTCGCTCTCTCGATCGCTCTCTATCTCTCTCCTCTCCGCTCTCGCTCGCGCGCTCTCTCTTCTCTATGCTCTCCTCTCTTCTCTCTTCTCTCTCTCTCGCGTCGCCCGATGCTCGCTCGCGCTCCTCTCTCTATCTCTATCTCTATCTCTCTCTGTCTCTCTATCTCTGTCTCTCTCTCTCTTCTCTCTCTTCTCTCTCCTCTCCTTCTCCTCTATCGCTCTCGCTCTCTCTATCGCTCTCTCTCTCTGGCGGCTCTCTCTCTCGCTCTCTCTCTCCTCTCATGCGTTATGTCACTCGCTCTCTCTCACTCTCTCTCTCTCTCGCTCTCGCTCTTCTACCCGCCTTCTCTCTCGCTCCTCTCTCTGCTCTCGCCCTCTCTCGCCCTCTCCTCGCTCTTGTCTCTCTCTCCATCTCTCTCTCTCTCTCTGTCGCAGGGTCAAACATCGCAAGCTATCTGGCAGCAGTGCGCTCTTTACTGCCGGACAGACGGAGCAAACCCATCCGCGACGCGTCGGAGGTGCTGACACAGAGTCAGAACATATATGACATCTAGTACAAATTTGAATAATTGCATGCATTAACACATCTAGCACATACACATATGTATCTTTATGCACATTTGTGGACATTTAGGTCATGCACATGTATATCCCGTCAATAAACAGTAAATGTATTTAAAATATTTATTGCAAAAGCACATGTAAACATACAGATTTTTGCATATGTTGTTTTAATAAAGTTGCATAATATGCACACACAGTGCTGTTCAAAAGTTTGGGATCAGAAAGATTTTTTAAGTTTTTTAATGAAGTCTGCTCACCATGGCTGCATTTATTTGATCAGAAATACTGTAAAAATGTGAAGTATTATTGCAATTTAAAAATGTTTTCAGTAAGTCAGATGAGCATTTATTTAACTTTAACACGGTGACTGTGTTGTTTTGTCAGCTTGATCGGAAGTTATCAAATGACCTGCAGAAAGCACTGAGTGTGGACTCATTGAAAGTAAACCCGTCCAAAACCGGTACAGAACACTCTGCTGGCTGCTAATATACAATCTGAAAATACTGATCTGTCTGAATGGAGATCACCTGCATTCATTATATGGCAGTGATTGTTTCGAGTGCTTTATCTTTATGCATCTTTTATCATTTATGCATATATAAACAGCTGTGATCTGCTTTCATTGTGTGTGTGTGTGTGTGTGTGTGTGTGTGTGAGTGAGTATGTGTGTGTGTGTGTGTGTGTGTGCGTGTGTGTGTGTGTGTGTGTGTGTGAGAGTGTGTGTGTGTGTGTGTGTGTGGGTGAGAGTGTGTGTGTGTGTGGTGGTGTGTTGTCAGACGCTCGTCTGCAGCTGTCTCCAGGTCTGTCCTGTGACAGCGAGCTCTCGGCTGCGGGTCGCTGTGTCTTCTCTCTTCCCGTGGCTCTTCCCGTGGGGATGCTGGTGGATCTGGGGCCGCAGGTTGTACCGGGTGAAGAGGGCGCTCCCAGCGCGGGGCCCAACGTCCCCGCAGAGCAAACAGCAGTCTCGCTTATCCGGTTTACGACGCGGGATACAGGAACACGACTCGGAGGATGAGTTCTCGTTTCAGGTTATTTGACCGATCACCGAGATACTATGTAGGTTTTAATTTTTGATTTAATTTTTTAAGAATTTTTTATTTTTTTTAATCATTTTTATTTTAGTTTGAGTAATTTGTTATTTTAGTTTCCTGATTATTTATTATTGAGTGTTTGATTATATTTATTTTTAGTTTTTGATTATTTATTATTTGAGTTTTTAAGTATTTTTCTTGTACGTTTAAAAAAAACAACTCTTGAGTTTTTATTGTTTCTAGTGGGAGTTTTACGTACTATTTATTATGTGTATTATTTATTTCAGTTTTTAATTATTATTTATTTCAGTTTTTAATTATTTTTTATTTTAGTTTTTAATTATTTTATAATTCACCAAAAATCACAATGAAAATCAGGTAAAAACAGTAACATCAATGCTTGTCACACATTACACAAAAAGTAAATATAACAACATGTCATTTTTAAAACTGTAATTTTTTAAGACTTTGCATGGCGCAAAAATCATGGTTTGATTCCCAGCAAAAAAATGTCTGATACAAATTTATACCAAATGCATGAATATAAATACCCTGAGGAGTTCAGACATAACAATATATATATTTCTTTACACACATTTCACAGCACGTCAAGAGTGTTGAAATTTTGCAGGCATATTCATGACCCTAAATGAGAAATAATCACACAATTTCAGCTTAACTAGCATTTCTGACAGCTCGAGAATGTATAGTATGCGGGCTGATGTCACAGTTCTGTGATAACAGAGGCCAGCTGCGCAGGTCTTTATCATCACTCATCATCACGCCTCTTCTTCTCGTGACACAGGAAGTCTGCGTGACAGTTCCGTCCCGTGTTTCCCGTCTGCCTTCGGCTTCAGAGATGACATCACTTCCTGCCCGGAGAGACTGGATCTGGACCGGTATCCTGTTCATTTAAAAAACACCTAGCAACCACTCAGAACACCTTAGCAACTGCATAGAAATGTACAAGAAAATATGAGAACACGTGGTTTTTAAAATGGTTTAACACTGTATTTAAGCAGTATTTTAAATATTAAATTAGTTTTTCATAAAAATGTGAGTATTATAAACAGTATTTTAAATACTTTTATTAATTTAAATGTTAAGTGTGTGTGGGCTTAAGCAGAGGGATCAGTTTATGAATGAACACACCAGAAGGTGGCAGGAGAGTGTTTCTCAAGGCATTCAGCAGATGCTGTGTAATTATGAGATGTGTGTTTGGCAGCTGAACTGATCTGTGGTCTGTGTCCTGCAGGCGCGGGATGACGGATGTCCCTCATCTGGACGCGGCTGGGAATCTGCGGCTCCTCAACATGCAGCACAACCTCATCTCACACCTGCAGGACCTGCTTCACCTGCAGCGCCTTGTGTTCCTCGATCTCTATGACAACCGCGTGATTGACATGTCTGGAGTCTCCTCCCTCACCTCGCTGCGTGTGCTGCTTCTCTGGAATACAGGTGTTGTGTGTGTGTGTGTGAGAGAGAGAGAGAGAGAGAGATTGTGTGTGTGTGTGTGTGTGTGTGTGTGTGTGTGTGTGTGTGTGTGTGAGAGAGAGAGAGTGTGTGTGTGTGTGTGAGGTTGAGTTTGTGTGTGTTGTGAGAGACGTAGTGTGTGTGTGTGGGTGTGTTGTGTGGGTGTGTGTGTATTGTTGTGTGATGTGGTGTGTGTTTGTGTGTGTGTGTGTGTTTGTGTGAGAGCGGATGTGGTGTGTTGTGTGTTGATAGAGTGTGTGTGTGTGATTGAGTGTGGGTGTGTGTGAGAGCGTGAGTGTGTGGTGTGTGGGTGTTTTGTGTGTGTTGGTGTGTGTGTGTGTGGGGGTGTGTGAGAGAGAGAGTGAGTGTGTGTGTGTGTGGGTGTGTGGGCTGCCGGGTCACAAACACACACTCTCTCATCTTGTTGTAGATGTGTAATCTCACAGGAATGCTCACGCCCTGCTCTTAAAACCAACATGACTCTAATTAAACTGTCAGCGTTTGATATCTGAACTAAAGCTCGTATGTTTTATTGAATAAGTTGCATTCTGATGTTTGGAAACGTCTAGATCATATTCCCAAACAAAAACATCAATCCCATTTTGAGGAGCATTAAATCTTTTTTACATTGAGACATTATTTTCACAACAATTTTCTAAAGGTGTAACAATAAATAGGTAAGTATTATAAACGTGGTTACAATTATTCATGAGGTCATACAACGCATTATAAGGTGCATAATATTAATGCTTCATAATTAAATGCATAATTGTTGTGAAAAGAATGACACAATGCAAAACCGATTTAATGCTCCTCAAATTGAGTTTGATGTTTTACTTTTGGGAATATGATCTGGACGTTTCCACACAGGCTTCGGTTCTGCATTATATCATTTCTCATGTTGGGGTGAAATCTGAGCCGTCACGTTCTCCTGGTCTCTCTGTGTGAAGCTTTCTCATGCTGAATGCCGCAGGATCTCGTTACTCTCTGTCAGTGTTTCTCTGTGAGTCCGTAACGGATCTCTCCTCTCAGAACCGCTTCTGTGCTCCGTCTCGAGGGAGTCGCACTCAAACCCACTGACTTTAATGACTTTTCTCCTGTTCACACGACTCCCTTCAGTCATTCTGAATGTGTTTTCTGTTCACACTGCTGCATTCAATGCATTAATCAGTGATCAATGAATGTTTGTCCTAGAATCCAGAGGATCTGTGATGTGGACGGCCTCACTAAACTTGACGTTCTGGACTTACATAATAATCAGGTACAGATTCTCAGCCAATATTGCATATGATTTTATTATTATCAGACACTGACAGCTGCTGCCTTGAGGTGCAAATTCAGTTAGATGTGTCTAATTAACTATTCTCTACCATTACAGTCAGTGTGAAATAACATGCAAATAAAATGCAAATAACATGCATTTTTAAAATGCATGTAAAAGCTCATCTTATGAGCAATTCGTCCATGCATATGTTACTTAAAAATTTTTTTTTGACATTGTAATGTTTAATCAAAACATCATAACTGGATCTTCCACTCTGTGGTGAGTATGTAGGATTTTTCCAATCAATCTGTGCTCTTAAGCTCCGCCCCTGCAGCTCATTTCCATATGCATTTAAGAGCCACGCCCACATCTCAGCATCCAATCAACAACCTAAGCACAGAACCAAGTCCCGCCCTACATTTATTCATCTCTTACACTCGAATGTATGTCACAATATGGAAGAAAAGATCTCACTACTTCCGTTTCATCATGACTTTAACATGAGTATTAATTTTTAAACCCATAAATGTCAAAGCCGTGCAAATATTTAAGTTAATGTAATATGTAAATGAAAAAAATCTAATTAATTTTGACCTTATGAGGTTGACCAACAGCATTTTTAAGGTTAATCACATCGTGTCACTGAAGAAAGTCATATTTTGAACTCTATTCATGTAAAGCAGCAGTGTTAATGATATTTTTGTTGTGATTGTGGAGGCGGATGCTGATTGGTTGATTGGTGCTGTGCATAAGTAGCTCCGCTCTAAGTGTGTGTGAGAGTATGTGAGTGTGTGTGTGTGAGAGTGTGTGAGAGTGTTAGAGTGTGTGAGTTGTGTGGTGTGTGTATGGTGAATTGTGTGAGTGTGTTTGTGTTGTGTGTGTGTGTTTGGTAGTGTGTGTTTGTCATTGTCAGTGTGAGTTTCGTGTGTGTGTGAGTGTGAGTGTGTGTGTGTGTGTGTGTGTGTGTGTGTGTGAGGGGTGTGTTGTGTGCGTTGTTGTTGTATGTAACCACAGTAAACATCTTGATGGTAGCCAGCAGAAGTCTACACCAAAAACACCTTCCACTGAAATACCATACTTAAACATGAAGAGAGTAGATTTTTATAGTCATTATAAGGCGTCCATCAAAAGTTTATTGGGGTTGGTAGATTTTTTTAAATGTTTTGTCTCTTCTTCGTCACAAACGTTGCTTTGTTTGATCAAAAATACAATACAAAATTTTGAAATATGATTATATTTAAAATAACCATTTTCTATGGTGAATATATGTTAAAATGTAATTTATTCCCGTGATGCGCAGCTGTATTTTCAGCATCATTCCTCCAGTCTTCAGTGTCACATGATCTTCAGAAATCAGTATAATATGCTGAATTGCTGCTCAAGAAACATTTCAGATTATTATCAATGTTGAAAACATTTGTACTGATTAATATTTTTTATGGAAACCATGATACATTTAATTTTTCAGGATTCTTTGATGAATAGACAGTTCAAAATGAATAGCATTTATTTGAAATAGAAATCTCTCTCTCTCCTCAGATCTCTCAGATTGAAAATGTGTCTCGTTTGTCGAAGCTTCGTTTGTTGAATCTCTCTGGAAACCGCATCAGTCGAGTGGAGAATCTGCAGGGTCTGAAATGTCTGACCGAACTGAACCTGCGACACAACAGCATCACGTCTGTGGTGAGGAACAATTGGTGACGTTCTCCTGTCTGTCTGTTCTGTCTGTCTGTCTGTGATTGGTAATGTTCTCCTGTCTGTCTGTCTGTCTGTAATTGGTGACGTTGTCCTGTCTGTCTGTCTGTCTGTGATTAATGACATTCTCCTGTCTGTCTGTGATTGGTGACATTCTCCTGCCTGTCTGTTCTGTCTGTGATTGGTGACATTCTCCTGTCTGTCTTTCTGTTCTGTCCGTCTGTCTGTGATTGGTGACATTCTCCTGTCTGTCTGTCTGTTCTGTCTGTTCGTGTCTGGTCCGTCGCTGTGAGTGGTATGTTCTGTCTGTCTGTCTGTCTGTTCTGTCTGTCCTGTCTGTCTGTCTGTGATTGGTGACGTTGTCCTGTCTGTCTGTCTGTCTGTCCTGTCTGTCTTTGATTGTGATGTTCTCCTGTCTGTCCGGTCGTCTGGCTGTGATTTAATTGACATTCTCCTCTGTCCTGTGATTGTTACATTCTTCTCTCCTGTCTGTCTGTTCGTCTGTATTGGTGGACATTCTCCTGTCTGTCTGTCGGTTCCTGTCCGCTGTCTGTGATTGGTTGAGTTCTCACTGTCTTCCTTTCTGTCCTGTGATTGGTGATGTTCTCCCTTCTGTCTGTCTTCTGTTCTGTCCCCTGCTGGTCTGATGAGTGGTGACGTTCTCCTGTCTTCTGTCTGTCCCGTTCTGTCCCGTCTGTCTGTGATTGGTGATGTTCCCTCTCTGTCTGTTGGTCCGTCTGTCTGGTGATGTGATGTTCCTCCTTTCCTGTCTGTCTGCTTTTCTGTCCGTCTGTCTGTGATTGTGACTGTCTCCCTCTCTGTCTGTTTTTGCCGTCTGTCTGTGTTGGTGACTTTCTCCCTGGCTGTCTGTCTTCTGTCTGTGATTGGTGACAAGTCTCCTGTCTGTCTGTCTTTCTTTCTGTCTGTGATTGGTGACGTTCTCCTCTCTGTCTGTTTTGTCCGTCTGTCTGTGATTGGTGACATTCTCCTGTCTGTCTTTCTGTCCTGATGGGTGACATTCCTCCTGTCTGTCTGTCTTTTCTGTCTGGGTTGTTGACATTCTCCTGTCTTGTCTGTCTGTTCTTCCTTCTGTCCTGTGATTGTGACGTTCTCTCTCTCTATCTGTTTTTTGGTCCGTCCTGGTCTGTGATTGGTGACATTCTCCTGCTGTCTGTCTTTCTATCTGGGATTGGGTGACATTCTCCTGTCTGTCCTGTCTTTCTGTCCTGTGATTGGTGACTTCTCCTGTCTGTCCTGTCTGTCTGTTCTGCCGTCTGTCCCTGTGATGGGACGTTCTCTCTCTGTCCTGTTTTTGTCCGTCTTTCTGTGATTGTGCATTCTCCTGTCTGTCTGTCTTTCTGTCTGTGATTGGTGACATTCTCCTGCCTGTCTGTCTTTCTGTCTGTGATTGGTGACATTCTCCTGCCTGTCTGTCTTTCTGTCTGTGATTGGTGACATTCTCCTGTCTGTCTGTCTTTCTGTCTGTCTTTGATGGTTGGCGTTCTCCTGTCGGTCTGTTCGGTCCGTCTGTCTGTGATGGTGGCGTTCTCCTGTCTGTCTTTTCTGTCCGTCTGTCGTGATTGTGCATTCTCCTGTCTGTCTGTCTTCTTGGTGATGGTGACGTTCTCCTGTCTGTCTTTCTGTCTGTGATTGGTGGCGTTCTCCTGTCTGTCTGTTCTGTCCGTCTGTCTGTGATTGGTGGCGTTCTCCTCCGTCTGTCTGTCTTTCTGTCTGTGATTGGTGACGTTCTCCTCTCTGTCTGTTTTGTCCGTCTGTCTGTGATTGGTGACATTCTCCTGCCTGTCTGTCTTTCTGTCGGTTTTTCCGTCTGTCTGCATGGTGACGTTTCCTCCTCTCTGTCGTTTTTGTCGTCTGTCTTTGATTGGTGGACGTTCTCGCTCTCTGTCCTGTTTGTTCGTCTGTCGGTGATGTGACTTCGCCTCTCTTTCTGTTTGTTCGCTGTCTGTGATTGGTGGCGTTCTCCTGTCTGTCTGTTCTGTCCATCTGTTTGTGATTGGTGACGTTCTCCTGTCTGTCTTTCTGTCTGTGATTGGTGACATTCTCCTGCCTGTCTGTCTTTCTGTCTGTGATTGGTGACATTCTCCTGTCTGTCTGTCTTTCTGTCTGTGATTGGTGACATTCTCCTGTCTGTCTGTCTGTGATTGGTGACGTTCTCCTGTCTGTCTTTCTGTGATTGGTAACGCTCTCCTGTATGTCTGTTCTGTCTGTCTGTCTGTTCTGTCCATCTGTTTGTGATTGGTGACGTTCTCCTGTCTGTCTTTCTGTGATTGGTAACGCTCTCCTGTATGTCTGTTCTGTCTGTCTGTCTGATGGTCTGTCCATCGTTTGTGATTGGGACTTTCTCCTTCAGTGTCCTTTCTTTCTGTGATTGTTACCGAAGCAAATCAAGGTCCCGGACAAACGGCCTCTCCTGGTATTTCTGGGGTTCGTCTGTCTGTCTGTCTTCTGATGTGATTTGGAAAGGTGGGGAAAAAAAAGAATTGGGGAAGTTGGGAAGAGAAGGTGAGGAAGTAAAGGGGGGGGTAGAAAAATAACCAAACCAAATAGAACGATCATCAACTGGACAGTGCATGATCGAACATCAGATGGACATTTAGTGATATTCGAATGGTCCTGCGGTAGTATACTCATACAAAATCATATCCTTTTTGTCTTCTTCTTTATGTTGTCTGTGCGACAAAAAAACCACATCACGCAACAATCATCCATCATCACTATCCTCACTCGCCCATCCCCTGGCAGATGAATACATCCGCTGCCCTCCTGTCTACCCAATCTTACATCTGCTCATGCTCCTCTACTGCATAGAGTAGAAAGTGGAGCCTGCGATGTCCATACACAAAATTGAAGATCCACCTGTCCACTGATGACCTGCTCCACAAATAAAACAAAAAAACAAACATAAAAAAAGAAAGTCATTGCTGAGTGTGTTGTGATCTGTCGTGAACACGAAAGTATGTTTTCATTGATTGATAATATAAAGGTCACAGAATAAAAATGAGTCCCAATACAAACTTACTATAGGAAGAGAGAGGCAGAATATGGGGGTTGGCAAACCATCGGAAACGATAAGAACAGAAAACCGCAGCCATAGACAAAATTAAGAATCAAGTCTTAGCAACACCACTAGACCACATTAGTCCATAAATTTAGAACAGCTCTCCCTACCAAATTCTAGAAAAAAAAAAAAAAAATAAAAAAAAAGAAAAAAAGGCAACCACCTTAATAAAAGTCATTAGACAACCAGTCTCACCACCAAACTAAAGTCAAACACACCTAAAACATATAATTAGAGAACCCTCCATAACCCCAACCGACTTTGAAACGTCTTGGCACCCAGTCCATAATACAACCGAACAAAAAACACCGGGTGCAAACCAGCAAAAAAAAGAATTGATTGACCAATTGAAAAACCCTCATCTGAAAACAAGTCCTGGATCTGTTTTACTGCTTGCGAACGAGCTTCCTGGGTTGTATTGCTGAAATTGAGTCAATCTCTCGACCACAAAACTGCATACAACACTCTCCCCTCGCCCCGCAGGTAATCGTACACTGTCATCTCCTCGCCCACTCGAGAATCGCAGACCCGTCAGGCGTGGTGTGTGTGTGTGTGTGTGTGTGTGTGAGAGATCTTTGCGGAGAATGGATCGTGTGCCAGTGCTGTGGTATGCAGCAATCATCTCTCTTGTGTGCTCTGTCTCTTCTGTTATTCTGACAGACGAGGTGTAAGGATAAAATAGAAAAAGCTATGCCATGCGTCCTGCGGCGTCTGTTATCCGGTCAGTGTCTAACAGCATCAGCTGGTTAAGAGCATGCATTCCCGTCCGACATAGTGTTTAGCCCCGTCAGCTGTCCTGCGGAAACAGCAATCGTGTCCTTGTACTAAGCACAGTGGCGGGCTGTGGTGACACACACACACACACACACACACACACTGGCCTAAAGTGTTTTCGGACAGTCATACCAGAGTGTGTCTGAATTCTGTAACCGCTGGATAACATGTTTTTTTGCTGTGTTGTCATTAGTGTGAGTAGCTTCGGGTTGCTAAAGTGACACTGCAGTAAGGTGAATAATAGCTTGATGGTCGGTGTGAGGCGGGGGGTTGTGTATATTGTATCCCTCATGTACTAATGCTGTGTCATACTGCTGCATCCAAGAGCCCCTGTGTGTGTGTGTGGGTGTGTGTTGTGTGTGTGTGAGTGTGAGTGAGTGAATGAATGTGTGTGTGAGTGAGTGAGTGTGTTGAGTGTGTGTTTGTGTGTGTGTGTGATTGTGTGTGTGAGAGAGAGTGTGTGTGTGTGTGCGAGAGTGTGTGTGTGTGTGTTTGAGAGGTATTTTTGGGTGGGTGATGTTGAAGAGTGTGTGTAGTGTGATAGCGGAAGAAAATGTGTGTGATTTGTTATGTGATGGTGAGAGAGAGAGTAGTAAGTTTTGAAAATGTGTGAGGAGAGTGTGTGATGTTGTGTGTTTTTGTGGGCAGGAAGACGAAAAAAAGCCACTAGAAGGCCAAGAAGGTAAACAAAACACGGCATTGTTTACATTTGAAAGTGATTCCTAATTTATGATGTTCAGTTTTAGGGCCGCCGTATGGTGGAGCAATGTTTTCTGCCATGGACTGAAAAAGAAAAACCTGATTGCAACTTTTTATCACACATTTAAGTATAATTGTCTTTCTCGTAATTCGAATTTATATCACTATTTTCTATCAATAGTACCTCCCGTTATTTATTCCCCAAACTGTGGATTCGCGAGTTTAATAATCTGTGCAAGTTCCAGCGTTGGTGTTTTGAAAAATAATAATTCTCATTATAATCTGAAGTCACACAAAAGTTTTAATTGATTGAGAAGTGTTACCGTATTTTATATTGATTGATTCCAGATGTGGAAACATGCTATGGACCATACGGGAAAAGGGAGCAACAAAAAGTGAACACCAAAGTTCTGGAATAAGAATTAACATAAACACTAAAGGGGATCAAACGTACATATAGATTGTAAATAAGAAAAGGTAAAGAGAATCAAAAGGGATTAAAAAATAATGGTTGAGAATTAGAACGTAAAAGAGGAGGACAGAAAGAGGGAAGAATAAAGAGGGGGAAAGAGAAAAGCCTCTCTGACACGATAAAAGCCAGTGAAGAATCAAGATGGAGGAAGGGGGGAAAGGCCTACGGAGAACGTTTGATTCGCTGAGCGAGCTGTCTGAGGGTATAGCGACATATAGGAAGCCAAGGCATCAGTCAATGGGAGTGGGTGGAGCAATTAGGACGTTTAATGTGACTCATGATCGCTCTGGGGAAGTCTTCAGTACATACGGACGAAGCTAGGTCCTCCGCAAAGCATGAAAAAAGAGGGGGGGGCTCGTCGCCACAGTGGGGGGAAAAAGTGGGTGGGCCTGAAGCATAATACATGCTAAATCATCGAAAAGGAGCTAATGGTAAGCTGCTATCATACAGTGGAGTTCTCCTTCAGAGAGACAGTTCTGTGACAGACTGTCTAGATGTCACGTTGATTTGTGACAGGTTTCCTGCTTGATATGACTCGAGTAAGTGTGTGCAGTGCCTATTGTACATCTACATGGACGCCAAGTAGTCGTATACCCCGTATGTAGACAAGTGGGAAAAGAAACATAAGAGGGGGGGAACGAATAGACATAATGGTATGGTCAACAAACATGCACATGCTTATAAGTGCTTACTCTCGGCTGGTCTCAGTAGGAGCCGCACCTGACAGGAAGAAAGTGTATGGACGTCACCAACGAAGGTAGTAATAGGGTTAGTAGCACGTAAGCCAACAGATAACCTTTGATAATGATCACAATGTAGACAGCAATTATAGCCGGGTGGACAAAACTGGTGTGATAGTGCAAAAGAGGGTCAATTGTGCAATAATCAAGAGAGACCAGACGGTCCTGTCCAGGACGATATTTAGTACAATAGATGAGCCACCAAAACAGGGAAAAAAGTTTAAGAAATAAGAACAAAAAATCAAAAACACAATAAAAAAAATTGTATTATGATATTGTAATAGGTGGGGGCAGGTTGCTAAGAACGTCCATGTGTGCATACTTTAAAAGGGCTGATTTTCCGGCTCAAATTATTTAATTTTTTTGCACCCTCAGATTCAGATTTTCAAATTGTGCTAACGAAGTTCTCTAACAAACCTAACATCATGGAAATATTTTTATTCGCTGAAAAAATTCTTAATTTTTTGAGTTAAAACCAACCGATGATGTTGAAAAAATGAGTGTATTCCACAGCAGATAATTTCAGACTGCACATATCATAATCCGGTTTAATGTTACAGAGAGAAATACACACATGCGCATCAATCTCCTAAAAAATGTCCCCTTCACACAGACCCTAAAACACATCCTGGAGTATGGCTTGTAAAACTCTGATAGCCGGCCTCTGTGATGGTGCTTTATTAACAGCTCCTGGCTCACTGATCCATCATGTTCAAAATTTTCCCTGAAAGAGGAGATAGTGCTTATATTTTAATATTGGCTTTATCTTATTAAGGCCGGGGAGTGTTTGGGTTTCAAAAGCATTTTTTGTTTTGCTGGTTGAAAGTCCGTCTCTCATCGTGTCGCTGGTTCGCCTCTGCTCTGCCTGTGTTTGGGAGGAGGCGTGGCTTTGGAGAGTGATTGCTCTTATGCTTTCAAAGCCGGCTTTGCTATTGCTAGCCTCATCCGAAATCACCTTCTCTACCTTTAAGACTGTTTTAGTAGGACTCATAATTGGTAAATCACATCAAGAGAGACAGCGTGTGTGTAGCCTGATCTCCATCTTTCTCCAAATGATCCCGTACACCGCCTCAAAACTGTTGCAATGCATGCTGGGAAGCAAACAGCTGGGTGGATACCAAATCATCTGAAAATAATCCTCTCTGATCCACACGCGCACACACCACACACACACTTCACTCAACTCGCCACACACTCAACTCGCACACACCCACTCACGTCGCACAACACTCACTCAACTCACTCACTCGCACATCACCACGCGACTCACACACACAAGCACACACTCCATCACATCACTCGCACGCACCACACACACGACACCCCTCCGCACACATCACTTCCCACAACACTCACCACACCGCACACACCTCTCTCACTCTCACTCTCACTCACACACCCACTCACACTCACTCACTCACACGCACATGTGTGTGTGAGACTGTGTATGCGTGTGAGTGTGTGTGTGCGCGTGTGTGTTAATCGCATCCTGACAGTCTGCTGCTGTTGTGCAGGAGGAGGAGAGACGCACGGCGAGTGTTTCAGCACGAAAGGAGGATGAGAAGAAGAAAGAGAGTCACAAACAGGCTGCGCACAAGGTACAAACACACACTTCATCACCGCACCAGAACACCCAACAGATATCTGACAGTGAGCTTGAGATTGACAATCAACTCAATTCAGAGAGAAAACAAAGTCCTCTGCTGGATATTTGTTCTGGTTTTAAGCAAAAACATTTCTCAGAAAGCAAGACTTCTTATCTTCATTTTGCATCTAAAGTAAAAAGTCGATCATAAGGTTTTGCTTGAAAAAAAAACACTGAGGAGGGGGGGTGAGCAATCAGTTTTTCGCCGTGTGTTTTTTTTCTTACTGCAGGTCCGTTGTGGCGGGTGGAGGGATTTCTAATACAGAGTGTTTTTGGACCCGTGTGCTGATATCCAGCAGGTTTGTGAATGTAAAACAGCCTGAAATAATCCTGTTGAGTTCAGAGAAGTCTCACACACGTCACACGTCACCATCGCACGACTCCCACGCACAGGTCAAACACACTCACGGCACCATACTCACGCACGCACACTCACGTCACCACCTTCACATTCACCTCACGTCACTCACTACAGTCCACTCCTCCCACACCCCACACACTCACTCACACACACACACACACACTTCACCTCACTCACTCACGTCTCTCACTCACTCACCACCCCCACACACCTCACCTCACTCACAAGCTCTCACTCCCTCTCTCACACACCTCACACAACTCACCGCACCCGCACTCACGCACGGCACGATGCACGCACACTCACTCACTCACATCTCTCACAACACATCACTCACCAACACCGAGCACCACCTCACCCCTCACACAAGTCACGCCACACTCACTCACTCACATCACTCACCCACACACACACACACTCTCTCACCCACACACTCTCACACACACACACTCTCCCACACACAAACACTCCTCACCAAAGGACCCGGCACGACTCACACCCTCACACTCACAGCACAACAACTCACTCACATCTCACGACTCCCTCACGTTCATCGCCGCACTCACACACCACTCACCGCACTCACGCAACAACACGCACTCACACACACACACCCTCACTCACAAACACACACACACAATCACACACACACACAAACACACACTCTTACACAAACACAAACACACACACACAACACACACACCCACACACAACACACACACACACACAAAAACACACACACACACACACACACCTCCCTCACACACACACACTCTCACGAACACACACACACACTCTCACTCTCTCAAACACACACACACACAACTCTCACACAACTCACAACACACACAACACAAACACGCGTCACTCACACAAGATTAACCAACTAAATCACACACACACTCTCTTCCCACGACCACACACCCTTCACGTCACCCACACTCTTCTCACACACAAACCCACTTCTCACACACAAACACACACACATCCACACACACACACACTCTCAACACTTCACCACAATCACCCTCACCCTCGCATGATGGGATAGGGAGCTCATCCATACGTCTGGACGGAACCAATCGAATGCTTTTGGATGAGAGTGATGCTTCAGCTCTGACATCTGTGTGACAGATTCAGTCCCAGGATTCAGTCTTTATTCTCTAGGAGCAACTGGAGTTCAAGAACATAAAAAAACAACTGTTCAGTCCCTAATTATGAATAACTGTTCAGACACTGCAGATGAGTGAATCTCATAAAAACTGTCAGTCAAGTTCATATTTTAAAATTTTGACAACACCTTTTCTGTTCCCGGTCTCTGATGTTGATTAAAGGTCACATGAAATGCAGCATATTTTTTTAGCAAGTGTTTATTTGGATTGTTTTTATTTTTTTTATTTTAAAATTGATTTATGTTATTTTTTTAGTAAGTGCTTTATTTTGATAATTTATTTTCATTTTTCTTTTTATCATTTCATTTTTAATAAGCCTTCATTTTAATTTGGGTCTTTTTATTTTAAAATCATTTATATATTTTACATACAATTTTTATAATTTAATTTATTTGTGTTTTATTTTGATTTCAAATCATTTATTTAAATTTTACATTTTTAGAATTAAATTTTAGTAAGTGCAATTGTTCTTTTCTAGATTTTCTATTTAAATTCTTTTTGTTTTTGTTTTTAATTATTAATTTTATGTAATTAAATTTGACCTTTATACATAATTTAATTATTTTAAAATTAGCAAGTGGATCTCACCCAGATGAGTGAATCCTCATTAAACGGGCATTGACATATTTTATTGCAGTTAAGTTATTCTCTTTGTTTAATGCATATATACAAAAGAGCCCTTAATTAACTAGTAACCTAGATAATCATCCTACAAACCTGCGACGTCTTTCCTGAGATTCACCAGATGCTGCTTCTTTACAGCACTGTAGTTTCACAAAGTTCTGGAAGGAATCTGATGGATCTAAATCACCTGGTCTTTCTTTGGTCCGCAGGAAAAGACGTCGACCTCAGATCCAGAATGCAGTTGCGCGCAGTGGATGGTCTTACAGCTGCCTCGAGCTTCCTGCCCAGCATTGAATGGCTCCAGGAAGACGTCAGTCCAGACTACAGCCCCCCGCCCACACGCCGCCTCCCCCAACCCCACGCGAACACACATGTTAACGTTGGAAAACGTCGGCCGGACGAGCCCAGGTTAAGGTCACTCTCGTCGAGCGTGCCAATCATGCCGAGTATATGTGTGAGTGTCGAATATGTGAGTTATGAGTACGTATGCTACATCATGACAGTAATGTGAAGTGCAAAATTAGTGTGTGCGACAGGGTTAGGAGTGTGTGTGTGTGTGTGAGTGCGTGAGTGTGTGTGAGAGTGAGAGTGTGCGTGAGTGTGTGAGTGTGCGAGTGTGTGAGCGTGTGTGTGGCATGTGGTGTGAGAGTCTTGTTGTTGTGGAGAGTTGTGTGTGTGAAGTGTTGTGGTGTGAGCAAATGTGAGATGTGTTGCATTGTGAGTGCGAAGTGTGTGGTGCATGTGTGTGAGAGTGCGTGATGTGTTTTGTGTAGTTTGAGAGTGCATGTGTGTTCGTGTGCACGAGTGTGCGCGCCGTGTGGCGTGAGTTGCACGGTTTGTGTGTTGTGTGTGTGTGTGTGTGTTTTGTACGTGAGTGTTGAGTGTGGATTAGGTGCATTTGAGGTGTGAGTGTGTGTTTTGTGTGTGTGTGTGTGGTGTGTGTTTGTGGTGTGTGTGAGTGTGTGTGTGTGCGTGTGTTGTGTGTGTGCGTGTGTGGTGGTGTGTGTGTGTTGTGTGTGCGTGTGAGGTGCGTGTGTGTGTGGTGTTTGGTGTGCGTGGTGTTGGGGAAGTGTGTGTGATGTGTGTGTGTGTTATGATGTGACGTGCATGCGTTGTGTGAGTGTGTGCCACGAGTGTGCTCCTTCGGTGAGTGTGCACGTTGTGTTGTGTTGTGTGTGTGTTTGTGTTGTTTTGTACGTGTATGTGTGTGTGAAGTGTTAGTGTGATTGTTAGCAGTGTGTTTAGTGTGTGTGTGTGTGTGTGTGTGTGTTTGACCGCTGTGATTCTCTGTCACAGACGCTTGAGTCCGCTCACAGTCTCAGCCGGAGGGAACGAGAGCAGGTTACGATCGGCCAATCGACCAAACAGCCCCAGAGACCTCCGGTACATCTGACCACTTCACTGTCTCACTGTGTCTCACTGTTTAATACACTGACATTCATCAGAGTCAGAACTGTCCAGTTGCTCTGAGTTCGTGCTCATGATGCTGTTCTGAGTGTTTATTGGTTTTGTTGGCTTGTTCTGATTAGCAACAGTGTTGCATTTGGGTTATTTATTCAGACAATCAACCAATAGGGATGTTGCCCCGTTGCCATGGTTGCAGGTGATGCATAATGCAGGAAGTCCCTCTGAGATTTTTTTATTATTGTTTCAATAATGTTCACGCTTCTCTGATTCAGTTCTTGGTTAATTACATGACGGATGACAACAAGTAAAATATATTATTTTTATTTTGTTTTTTTATGTTCATTAATTTTATTGCTTTTTATTAGTAAGTTTTATTTAGATTTTTTTTATGTTATTCATTTTAAATGTACATTTTTAAGATTTAATTCACTACTACTCATTCTTTTATTTCGAATGTTTTTGTTTGTTTTATATTCTAAAATTATTAGTTTGTTTTGATTTTACATTTGAATGATTTAATTAATTATTACTAAGTGCTTTATTTTAATTGGTTTTTGTTATTGACTGATTTATTTATTTTTATTTTACATTTATCATTTAATTATTAGTAAAAGTTTTTATTTTTAATTGTTTTTAATTAAATTTTTATGATTACTTATTAGTATATATATCTATTTAATGTTTTTAAATTTATATGTTATTCTTATCAATTACATTTTTTAGATTTTAATGCATTTAATTATTAGTAACTAAATTTTTTAATTTGCGTGATTTATTTTCAGTTGTATATATTGTTATGATTTTAAAACTATTGATTACATCAAAGTTCAAGTAAACCGTCCCGTTTATTGTATGTTATATTAAACATCAGATTTATCCGGTTATAAGAGTTGATAGACCAGGATAAGTCACACTGTGGCACTTTTGTGTGTTTTAATACTTGCTAAAAGTATCTCAGTGGTCCGCAGCAGGCTGGTCTGATTCTTGGCGGCTCTCTTTGTAAAATGGGTCCATTAAATGAATAATTTCTGCGTAGGAGCAGAGTGATTAGTGAACGAGCAGAAGAGCACTACAGATCCGTTAAAGAGCGTCTGCACTGTGAGTGTTTCTGCTCTGTCTGTGGGCAGAGAATTACTGCGTCAGTCACGTGCGTCTCATCAAGAGCGTTCATTAAAAACGCATTATTCGCCTCTGAATTAACCTCTCAAAATTAAATCTCTCAAAACTAAATTGCTCCAATTATAATTAACAAAACCGCAGTGGATTCGCTGATGACTGACAGCTGTTTGTGGTTCAATACTTTATTCACCCGCCAGTCAGAAATACAGTGGTTTTGTTTATTAAGGTCACATGCATGAATCAATTACTTTGAGATTTGTTTTGTATGCATACTGTATTTAGCACTGTTACATTAAAACCAGCTTGTAATGTGATTATCATATGTATAAATTCATACACAATTGTAGCAATATACTCTACTGTTCAAATGTTTGGGGTGTCGGGTAAGATTTACGACGTCTCCTTCTGCTCACCAAGGCTGCGTTTAGAGTATAATTAGCTGTATATAAAAACAATAGAAGTCAACGCAGTAACTGGATCAAATCTGGATGACAGATCTCATCATGCCAAATGTGAATTTAAAGGAGTAGTTCACTTCCAGAATAAAAAATTCCTGATAATTTACTCACACCCACCTCCGCCTCCCATGTCATCCGAGATGTTCATTGTCTTTCCTGTCGGTCCTTCAGTCCCAAAGAAATTAAGTTTTTTGAGGAAAAACATTCCAGGATTTTTCTCCATATAATTGACTTCAATGGGGTCAATGCAGCTTCAAAAGGCTCTACATGATCCCAGCTGAGGAATAAGAGTCTTATCTAGAGAAACCATCGCTCATTTTATATTTATATACTTTTTAACCACAGACACACACCTCGGCTGGGACCCTCTGCAGAGCTTCTTTGAAAGCTGCCCTTCAACCGTTTGGTAACTGTTGAAGTCCATTATATGGAGAAAAATCCTGGAAAGTTTTCCTCAAAAAACTTAATTTCCTTGTGACTGAAGACAGAAAGACATGACCATCTTGGATGACATGGGGCTGAGTAAATTAGCATTTTATTCTGGAGTGAAAACTAATCCGTAAACAGGAGGCTGGAGTCCAAATATGCCTCTCAAGCAGGGTCCTCTGTCCTAACATGTTAAAATCCTTCACACAGTCGTGTGTTAACCTGAGTCTCCCCGGCTCGTCCTCAGTCTCAAGGAAGTGTGTATTGTGCTCGCACGGCCCGGCATGGAACGCTACGGGGGCCCACGTTCAGAGTCTGGTTCCAATATCTGACAAGTCAAAACCTGGCGGATCTAGACAGCGGACGCCTGCGTCTGTTTCGGCCCCGTGGCTCCCTGGAGCGCTGAGCGCTGCTCGCTGCTGGGCGTTCATCGCCCGAGCGCACCGCCATCATGCCTTCATAATCATCACACTTCGACTTCCATCATTCCCATGTTCCTTCCATACCGCCTCAAATTCCCAACCTCACGGTGCGGACACGCGGTCGTGACAAGGCGGTTTTGCAGATGTCTGAGCTCGAGGCGATTAAAATGAACCAGTGCAAGCACCAGCAACTGACTCCGAATAGTGTTTCGATTAGTGTATTAAGTTGTGGTAATAAACATAAAAGGTTTGCTTATTTCAGATCTTTAAGTCATGTCATAAGATATTTAGTAAATACAACCAGCAAGAGTGCTGCTTTTTGTTTCCGCAATAATCCTGCAAGAACAAACTCACTGCAAAAAAATTTGATATAATGTAGCTTTTATAGAACAGCCTAATTAAACAAGTTCCATATTGTTCTACTTTTAGACTCAAAATCGTCTTTGTTGTTATTTTTGCAAATGAAAATCTACGTCCATAAAGTTCACGCAGACCTGGTGATCTCTGATCACCAACACAGTACGATTCTACTACTTAAACTGGATTATCCTGTGTTTGAATGAATCAAGTGGGCATTGATTTCAGTAACGTCACTCATACAGCGGTCAGCTTCATTTCAAGAATGAATCAGCTTTTTGAATGAAGGCGAGGAGTTAGTGCGTCATTTTTCATAACGAACCATTCCTTGCTTAGTTTCTGAACGAATCAGGCCTTTGTGAAATTATTGAGTCAGTGATTTAGTTAGTCATTCATAATGACTCACGTGCTTCTTTCTGAAACGAATCAGAGCGTTTTAAATGAATCTGACCATTTTTAACACACACGTCTCTCATGCTGGTTGCATCATCCTGCCGCATGGCACCTGATGTTCAGGGAGACGTCATGCACTCATCTCCCTCACACTGGCGGGCTCTGGCTCAGGTGCCGTCTGGAGCAAGACAGTGTGTATCCCAAGTGGACAATCCGGTGGTGATATTGCCCGCTCGGGAGATCCTTCCTCATCTACAACTTGCACACCCCAACCTGCAGACGATCAACGTCACGATTCGGAGCAGGCAGCGTCAGGTGTTGTGTGTGTGTGTGTTGTGGTGTTGGAGCATGTGGTGTGATGATGTTTGTTGTTTTTCCAACAAAAAAAAAAAAAGGTCACCATGAATGAGATCATGGCCTCGGAGCGGATGTTCGGCGCTCTGGGTCACATCGCTGCTACAGAAACGCCACGCTGCCGCCTGCTGCTGCTGCTGGAGGAGTCCAGGTGTGTGTGTGAGAGATCCTTCAGCACAGACTAAAATACTCACATTACCTGTGAAATACCTGAGTATGTGTGGGACGACCCACCACCCCCCCCCCCCCCCCCACCCCCCCCAGCCAGTGCTGTCCCAGCAGCTGCCATCCTACCACAGCGTGTGTGTGTGTGTGTGTCCAGGATTATTTAAGTGCTCCAGAACTTATGGTATTAAACAGTTTTTTCTTGTGCTGTTCAGAAAACCTTTTCATCCGTCTGCTGCACCCATGAGCACCTGGGAGACTTTAAAAAGTGTTATTTCTGGACCTGGAAAAGTCATAGCAATTCATACAATTAAACCCCATGGTTATTTTATTTTATTTATTTTATTTTTTATTTTTTATTTTACCCGAGCAGAGATGATACTCTTGCAACTAACATTTAATTTAGTTAAATTTATCTTTTTCTTTAATTTAGTTTAATTTTTTTACTTTAAGTTGGCATGTGCTTCAGACTCGAGCCTTCGGTTGGGTTCACAATTTTATGTCATTTTATTTATTTATTTATTATTTTAAGTTGGCATGGACTTCAGAGGCCTTTATTTGTTTATCAGTTTTAATATATACTGTATATATA
>JADLZN010004006.1:0-38492 GCA_018155175.1 Sinocyclocheilus anophthalmus | reverse complement strand
TCTGGGACGACAACATTTCTGACACATGGATGAAGATGAATAGATAATTCAAAAAGGCTTTCATTACAAACACCACATTGAGAAGGGATATTGCATGAGGATGGGTGTGGGGACATCTGTGTAGTGATAACATGAATCATATCAAGCCAAAGATTGAAATGGCACACCCATTTGGACAATTCACTGCGTTTATTTTTTCGTGTCAATGTTCCTCATGGCTAATGCAGGAACATTTATTCAAAATCTGAGGAATTACCGTCTCTACACCCATTTAGGTTTTCTGTTAACACATACACCGAAGATACAACTCTATTGTTTTTCAACAGTGTTTGAGTTAGCAGGTTGCCTTAAGATCTAACAGCATTTTCTCCAAACATTCATGACAACCTCACAAGCTTAAGAACATATAATATCTGTAACTACAACTGAACTTGATTTTGTTACTCGGTTAGAAATATTTTGGGCGTCTGAAATAAAACGCGCATATATTTCCTTGAATAGCCCATGCCTCGCCGTCCTAAACAGTTCTCCTGGGTGCCAAGCTTGTAGCGCTCTGTGTGTTATGTCGTATTGGACACGCGGGCAGAAATCCATCTACTTCGGTGTCAGGAAAAAGTCCCTTGGGGGGGGGCGCTGACAGTGGCGAATTTCCAAGATACTTTCGTCCCCTGACAAAAATGGAAAATCTATTGCATAACCTCTTTGTCCCTTTATTGATACCATTTGACCCGCCAGGTTAGTGCTCCGTACTACTTCCCAATCCCTAAAGCCCGTATGCATATTTGTTCTTCTTCAAAACCCAAATGAAGATATTTTTAATCAAACCTGACAGATTTCTTTCCCTACATTGAGAGTCTAGGTAACCAAAACTTTGACGTTTCAAAAAGTCATTGGAAACGTAATCCATATAAATCGAATGATTTAATCCAAATCTTCTGAAGAGACACAATCACTTTGATAATAAACCGTCTGTTTGAATTCTATCATAGTGTTTTACTTCACATACTGTGGCTTATACAATACTAATCAACCTTACCCAATCTGCACAAAATAATCCTATCTACATTAGCTTTGTTTTTTTAACTAAATATCAGTACAGTTGCACAGAAATTCATACGCCTCCTTGAAGGGATAATGACAGAATTGTGGTAACATATGCTATTTGATTTTACATATTTACTTGGGTGGCAGCCCTTTTTAGCCAACAGCAGTCATCGTGGTTGGTCCATCCATACAGTGATCCTACTAGTACCGTGCAGAAAGTAGGTGTCTACACAAAACCATATCATACAAGTACCCACTACCCATTATGTCTTTTTCTCTTTGCTCGCTTCGACCGTTCCCTCTTTCAGGGCCTTCTTCCTCATGCAGTAACTAACTTTTCGTGGAACACACATGCCGGCAATACTCTCTGTCCGACCGTCCCCGACTGCTACTTCAGCGCGCGCTCCATGTTTCCCTCATTAATCCGAGTCCAGCGCCAACATCGTGCCCTCTGCGAGACCACCACACCGATTTGCCAATGGCTGTCTGCCTAAAAACCCGCAATTCCGCCCAGGGGTGAGGGGTTAGCGGGTGGGATGTGACGATAAACCTAGCATTACAAAGAAACCCCAGCTTCCAGAGCACTTCCTCCTCGGCTTATTACCGGCGCTGCACCGCAGAGAACGAGCAAGTATGACCTACTGCCTTTCAAAAAAGAACCCGTCATTACCCACCAATCACCATCACCCAGCCATCCCTGTCATTGCCGCCCAGGGTTCACAGGGGGCGGAGCCGGACATGACTGACAGGCAGGGTTGAAAACAGCTCCCTGCTATGATTCTGGCTGAATGTCTTTGCGTGAGAGTGTGGTGGGACATGTGAATGTGACTTTTCAGGGTGGGTGGAGCCCACGCCAATGCGTTTTTCCCCTTCGGTAAGAGACAGCGGTGTGAGCCAGAGGTGCCCTAGGCCTGCACAAAGCCCGGATTTAGCTGAGCTCCTGTAAACCGCTTCGTTGACTTGGCAAATCTGGCCTGCTCTGACAGCGGTTAAAGCAGCATGAAGCCAGGGTTGAAAACAAACAAACCAGGGAGAAAAGATAATCACTGGTGTTTTGTGATGTACCTGCCAGTACAGATTGCTGATTGTAGATACAAAAGCCTTTGAGTCTTCAAAAACGAGCATTTGACCCAATTGCGTTACCGACATAAATCATGCAAACAAGAATTGAAACTGTTGTTATTTAACAGCTCCGTTCCAAAATCTAGTGAGCTGCCTACTTAGACATTTTAGGGAACCCTTGTATATGCGGTACAATCTTCTAAAAAAAAAACACGTGCAGAGAAGCAGTCGCCAGAAATCTAAAAGAAGATAGTGTGTGTACCAAACAATCTACGGGTCCCCTGTTGAGTTCCATAGATTTTGTGGTCCATATTAGGGGGAATGGGACAATGGGGACCAGACAACTGGCTGGCTGCACCCCTTCTTCAAAATATGGTTCTCTTTATGCTCACAGAAAAAGACTTCCATGAGAGTGATGGATCAACAAGAGGGTGATGATGCAAGATGGAAGAAACTTCTATTTGGGGTAACTGTCATTTTTCAGTGAATTGGTGATTGAGAACATGATTCAACGGTGCTTGTTTATATATTTTCTTGGTAAAATATACATATCTATCTATATAACACCCAGATTTGGACTGTAAGGAAGCTTGAACGTACATATTCTGAGTTTGCAAATTGTAAATCCAAAGATTCTTTGTACTGTCTTTTGGTGTCCAGAAATAAGTAGATAGTCTCTGTCTTATCCCAAGTGAATAGGGATAAACTTATTGGTCATACGGTGTGGCCAATCTTTTACATTTTTTAAAACACTTTCCTTTAGCTTAGAAATTTATAAGTTTCATCTGGTCTTTTTGCGATAATATAGTTGATTATCATCGGCGGGTAACGAGTGGAAACTAACAATCCCGGCGTCGTTCTACTATATTACCAGGGCCACATTTATATCGGGAAAATAGCAGAGGACTAGGACAGATCCTTATGGCACTCACTATTTGTAATTAAGTAAGTAAGTAAATAAATAATAATAGTAATCATCATCATGTGTAAATAATACATTGAAGTAGCATGTGTATAGGCTTCAAATATTTAAGCAAACAAAGAAGGTGAAACGTGTTTACTTTGCAGCATGAAAAAAAAACTTATTTAAAATAAATAAATATTATCTATGTAATAGTTGTCAATCGCTTCAGTTCAGAGTTCTGCAATCTTTAGTACTTCACTGCACAGGGAAATTATTATTTATGTTAGTTGTTCTTACACTCTATCATGAAGCATGAATCATGAAGCGATTTGGAAGCCTGCGAGACTCTGTAAATGTTGTAAATATAAACTATTAACACTTTTCATAAAGCAGTCACACAAATAGGCCCATCTGAAAGCAGCTGCCTGTCAGCAGATACTGAATTGACCTTGTACTTGGTACAAAATCTGTACTGGCTGAAAGGCCTGTATGTTTTTTAGCGCATTTTTAAAATTTCGATTCTCTTGCCAAGGCCAATCCGCAATACGCCCACATGCATGGCAGGTACCGGCCGGTCCCTGCACATATGGGCAGATTTACAGCGACTCCTGGCTAGTGTGCTGACCAACAATTTGTATTTTATTATGGCTGTCAGGGGCATCTCTTGCAACCATAACAAATTTGTAGTGCATAAATATCATGGAATATATCAATTGACTTTGAAGTTACGGCTAAGTAATTAATGCGATCAGTTGAGGCAAGAGCACATATGGTTTATTAATCTGCAGCAATAAGTAAAGTTTGCGGTACTCAGCTTCCTCATATAGCAAACCTCACCCGTCTTTGCTTTTAACCTGGCTCCACCTGCAATGCGTTGAGCTGTCGAAAGCTGTCTTCAGCAGGAGGGCGAAACTTAGTCTTTTCAACACCTGGGCTTGGACTGCTTCGCGGAATGGTAACAGACAGTAACATCACCATTCCAACATACAGCTTATTTGACGCCCAGCGTGCTTTAAGATGGGTAGTTCGGGTTCACTACATTCGCCTAGGCATTGTATTTTAAACCCAATTGTTTATTTAATTAAGAAAATTGTAGTATAATTGTTTTAACTTGATGATGATGTATTATTTGTTTTGTGCTGTGATGTTCCTCCCAGATTGTGGTGACCTTAATACTAAAGCGCTAAGTTTGTCTTTATTGCAGATCGTCTTAGCCTTACAGTTTTAATTATGTATGCTTAAAATTGTTTATGACTTACATGGTTGGAGGGTATAATCTCATCCTTGTACAGGTGTTACACAGTAACCATTCCTCCTCATCCACCTCATTTATGAAGTTTAGCTAATGGGATTGGTTGCTGTTGTACGTCATGGCATGGTCTATTAATTTAATCATCTTGTATACAGCGCTTGCACTTCTTATAATACGAGTTTGTGTTTTGATTCCGTAAATGAGAATTGGTAAAATATTTTTTTTACTTAGTTACCCATTTCTTTAATTTCAATTCATTCAGTCCTTTATTATTTGAGGATGCTTTTAAAATCTTTCGATATTGCAATACGCTTCAGAAAATGTTTTTAATAAAACAGTAGATATAAATACGTGATCATACATTAGCAGGATTACTTTCAGAAGCCGTTGGTGGTTGTTAACCTGGCGTTGTCATTGTGCCTTGCACGTTAACAACAAAATAGTGTGCAATAGTAAGGGGTGACCATGTTTTATGGGGATAGTGTTCTGAATATCTTTCTGAAATTAATGATTTAATAGTTTGTATGAGGAGCTTCCAATGTACTGTCAAGTGAATAACATGGAATATAACATCTAAAATAACCATTATACCTCGTCCCCCGGGAACCATACGCCCTGCTTCACTTTTTTTTTTTATTTGTTTGTTTGTTTGTTTGTGTGATCAAACACACAAAAATAAATTATTGCTTTATGCAAGTTGAGGAGGTTAAGTTTGTGTTTCACACTCAAAATATGTTTACTGCATTCATACTGGGACCAAAATGTTAGAATATAAAGGGTGAGTGACACCTGCCACCCCCAACGATTCCTGCTTTTGTGGGGTGAGAGGGATTTATTGGGGGGTTCCCCAAACGGGGGGCGTTGTGACGGATTCACGGGTTTGTTGTTCTTTCCTGTGATGCTTCTGACAGGGGCACAACGTCAGATGGGGCCAAAAAGGGGAAAATTCGTTATTACACTTTCACTCTTGTCCTAAAACAGGATTTGCATTGGCCTACCAGCGTCTTGTTTCACGATTTTCTACGCGACACTCGGACAACCCCGTGGTGGGCCACGATGATCTGCGCGACTCTTGCACCTCCTCGTAACAGCATCTCATCCTTCTGGCACTCGGGGGCGGGTGCATCCTTCTGCGTTCGCGGTCTAATCCCGCTAAGATCCAAAAGTATTGCAGTCTTGTGCAGGCTTTCACAGAGGAAGCGGGCACGCCGCACAGCACTGAAAAAATTAAATTGCACAACCAAAGGTGGTCGAGGGAACTCCAAATGGGGAAAATTGAGATATTGGGTGAAGTTCTTACATGATGGGGGAGGCAGGCGGTTCAAGCTGGGGGATGACATACATTCTATTAATTTGAGTTTTCAGTATGGATATTCCATGTTGAATTTTGGGCAGGATTGATTGTTTCTATAATCTATACGGGCGATGTTTAGGTACATAGGATGAGATGAGGGTTTAACAGGCTGGGACACGGCTAGGTGTGCGGGGTGTGTCTGCGTAGGTCGTCAAAAGTCTGGTACTTATCCAACCAGAACTGGTTTGCAGGCAAAGAACAAAAGGAACTAGAGATAAGCAATTCATGGCTCCTTTCCCTCTACCTAGTCCGCTGTCCGTACTGTGAGAGTCAGTGTGAATCATGTCACTGGATGCCAAAGTTGCTTTAGTGACTGTAATAATGGTTAGGAATGTGGGTTGTATTTTCTGTTTGGTAACACGGCGAAATTGTGATTCGGCACATTGTAGATAGCACGCAAGGGTCGAATTTAGGTTGTACTTTCGATTGGCTCTCGCCTCTGCGTGGAGTGCGCTAGTAGGGCACCTGTTTGTAACTGTACTGAGAACCGTTTTTGACAAGTGACGAGTCAACTATTGTAGTTAATTTTTCTTTTTTTTGGGTTAGGCTGGTAATTCGGTGTCTGTCTTTCTCTTTTTGCCTTGATAGCTTTGTTCCTCAATGGCCCGATTGGGTTCCTTGATTGGGAGCATGAGGCGGTATAGAAGAAGCTCCTAAGAGGAGCTGCTAGGCATGATGCTACGAAGGTCGCTAGTGAATGTCCGCGGCTAGCTTTTGGTCAATGTATGTTCTTCTTTGTGCGTGTGCTTTCCGCGCGTTCCCTTCCCGGTGGTTTTCGGGCCCTCTTAAGGGTGGATGGGCCCTTCAGGAGTTCGTGTCCCCCTTGATTTACGATCTGGGGCAGGTCGGTGGTGTTTTGTTTCTTCTTTTTTCTGTTGTTTTTGCGTGGTTTTTATTTTTTTTTTAGGCGCTGGGGGGTTTGCTTCACGTTAAAAAGGGGTTGAGAGGTCTTTTTGGTGAGATGGTTTTTTAGTACACTGATGTTTAGCAGGGGGGGGTCCGCAAGGGTAGGGGGTTGCTCAGCTACAACAGGGGTGCGTTTTCCGACGAGGGTTGTATCTTACGTTGTCTTGTTGTCCATGCCAATTACAGGGTGCAACAAGGGTTACATTTTTGCTTTCTGCAGTAGGCGGATGTATCGTTACTGGTTAAAGCTGGCCCCTGTGGTGAAGCAATTTTTCCTCTTGTGTGGTTGTTACGTAAACTACATGCTTTTCCTACCTTGCAGGGTCTATCTGTTATCGGTGATGCACATCTCGTTGTAAGGGCACGTGTCCAAAGGAGCATGATGGCAAACTGCGTAGACAATTGCATCACGAAGGGACCGACCTTTAAAGAGCCAGGATCGTGTGCAGCAGTGCTGGAGCCATGTTTGTGGACTGAGACTCATGTGCATGCAACAAATCCGGAGATTTTCTGCTGCCGTAGTTCCCCCCTCCTGAGGATTATAAGAGTGTTGGGGATTTGTCGCTCCTCATCGCGGGTGTTAGAAAGGTTTCAAATAGCCATATGGTCTCTAGAAGAGTTTGGGGGTCTCCACTACATCCACAGCAGACACACTTTGTACAAATGGAGGAAATACTCATGACACCTGTTTCCCTCCACCAGGATGGTCCACCATACAGAAGAATCCTTACTAGGCAAGGATGGTGGGTGGTTGGAGAGGAAGTTCGCGGGTGGGTCATGGGTTTTTCAGGAATGACGATGGGGCCAGTTAGCGGTTCTAGATGCAACAAACCTTTCACACATGTCTAATGGTGTATGAGCCCAGTCATAAGGGAACACTGCAAGTTGAGTGTTTTGGAATGACTGATGTGTCAAATTCCGGACCTTAATGGCTCTAATGTTTGTGACGGACCTGAAGCAAGCATTCATAGGAGGACCGGCAGACCCACCAACAGGGGAGGTCACAAGTGAGATGAGGTGTTTAGGTACTGAGTAATGGGCTAAAATTCCTACAAGCGTATGTGTAGGAACGGATCATAAAAATCTTGTAAATGTTACTTGCAGTTTATGCTGCAAAAGTCACACCAGATACTGCAGCAAAGAGTCACATATTTTGCCACTCACATATTTAAACAACAAACTCATTTTTCCTCCAAAATAAATGACAAAGTAGTCGTATTTTTGACTCTTTTCGTTGATTGGATTCTCGCGGTTGGGGTCTAAGAAGATAAGTTTCATGACTTGCATGAAAATCTGATGATTTTTTGTTTTATATTTATGCAGAAATATAGACAAATCTAAAGGGTTCACAAACTTCCAAGTATATCAGAATGATTTCTGAAGGAACACGTGACACTGAAGACTGGAGCAATGACACAGAAAATGTGTCCGATTTGCTTACAGTGTTACGAGACCGCGAGAGCGTACGAATCCAAATTGCAAAGCTTTTTCTTAAACGGTTTACTGAACTAAATGTTTATATTTCTATAAAAAAATCAAAGTGACGGTGGGGGTCGGTGACGCGGTGGACAAGTGACGTAACCGGTGTTACGGCTTAACACCGGTATCACCGTCCACAACTCGTCTATGTTGTCAAGCCTATGCTGTGAATCAGTGCAATGGATGATGGGAAATGCAGTACAGGGTGATTCTAACAGTCGGTTGGTGTGGAGTGCAAGTATAATGGGACGAGCACCTCCTGGTGACAATCGGCCGCGTGAAAGGCTTCATGACGGGCAAGCGCGGAGAATATATTTCATTTTAAGTATATTGAAACGAAAATAGGTTGTTTTAATTAAATAAATTTCACATGCATTCAATGTTTTTCTGTATTTTTTTCAATATACAAAGATACAAACCATTTAAGCGAGCTAAGAAACTTCTTCAAAAAACATAAAAAATCTTACTGATCCCAAACTTTTGAACAGCAGCGTTACATTTCAAACTTTTTTCTACATTATGGTATATTAGTTGTATCAATTTATTTTCATTTATTTTTAATTGAATTGATTTAATTTTTTATTTATTCAAAAATTTCAAAAAGAAATTAAATTCAGAAATTAATCATGATAGAAGTGAATTCAAGTTGTTGTATGTAGGAAATGTTGATAGTTCAGATGGAGTTTTTATGATATGTTTTGTTTGTTGAAGGTTAATTAAGATATTTGAGCATATTGGTCATCTTAATGTTAAAAAACATAAAGCTTGCTCCAAATTATGTATCAGTGTTTATAAAGTTATACTTCTGCAAGCAATTTAAACATCCTTGAAGAAAACATAAATATGTATTTTTAGGGAGATTAAATGTAAAATAATGGTGTGAAAGGAATTAATTTGATTCTTCCCAAACCCAGCTGCTCAGTGAGTGTTTTCTCTCTCTTGGCATTCAGCAACTACTATGCATTAAACCCTGTGCTCAGCTGGCTGTGACCTCAGCTTGGCTGCATAATGGGACTAATTTGAGCACATTTTCTGACACAGAGCGATGCTGACTTATACTACAGAATACTAATGATCTTAAAGAGCTCTGGTTGAGCATAACATGAACAAAGGCAAAGTCACTGGTTTGATTCTAGATCATTGTTAAAAACGTATGCCTTGGGGGCACTGTCAGTTGCTTTGGATAAAAAGGTCTGGATAAAGTGTAAACTGATCAATGTGCCTCCATGCTGTTAGTGAAATGGCTAAAATGGGCATAACATGTTATAACAAGTCTGAAGTCAGTGTACAAATAAATGTGTTTCAGAATTTCAGAACCTTTCAAAAGAAAACTGCAAGTAAACACTCTTGACGGTGGTGCAGCTAGGGGGTATACAGGGGTCCACCAAACTGGTGGCAACTGTCGGGATTGAGATTCAGTGTCCTCAGGACTTCACTAACTGTGCCTACTCGCACATTCCGGCAGGCACACCGTGCCTCCTCCCGGCTTGTAGGTACTCATCTGGTCTGTCTGGCGATGCTTATGTGGCCTGTGGAGAAGCTGCCTCCACCTTACACACTAAGGTGTTACTGCAGGTTCTTCAGGCTAAAGCACTGAGGGACCTGCACGAAGGTGGCCAAAATCTGGAAGTTCTGAAAGAGCTCCGAACTGCTACTAACCTCACGCTCCGAGCGAGGAAGTTCACTGGAGTTCATCTGGTTAGGCAGATGATGCGTGCGATTCCCACACTTTGGGTTCAGGAGGCGTCACCCTGGCTGTCTGGTCGCCATGAGGTTGACTCCGAGCAAGTTAGGTCCTCAAGGGGAACCCTTTTTCCACTGCACCCCCTCTTCAGCGACGCAGTCAAGAACATGTAGTTCTCGGCTGCACAGGAGCAGACTGAGGCAATCCAACATGTCCTGCCCCGGCAGGCACTTGCTGCCTCCACCCGTAGAGAATTGGTTTTTCCAAAATTCCTCTGTCTCTTGATCCAAGAGGGCATGAGAGTCGCGGACCGTACCACCCCGGACCACACCATCCTCCTCTCTCGGCCAGCTGCCGCATGGGGAAGTTTGGTGCCTGTGACCATTCAAGTCGCCGCTACTTGCCCCACCCTCTGCCACTCCGTGGAACCAGGTACGCAGTTGTCCTGCACCCCTCAAAGCACCCTCTTCGAGTCCCACCCTGGACCAGTCGCCGCATTCCACTCGTCCCTGCCCAGTAGGGTTGCAACACCGCGGGTACGTCGTTAGCTCCCGCTGGTCCAGCTGTCCTGCTGTTCCAGTGAGCCTTCTCGCACAACACTGTGCAAACGGGATGGACGGAACTGATGCTCCTCTGACAGCCCCTCCCTGCAGACTTCCCTCTGACGGAATCACATGAGGATGCTACTGACGCAGACGGACGGGACACCCGGTGCGACCACGCTTCCAGGCCCTTCTAAAACTTTCCATGTCTGGTCCCTGTACGGTGACGGCAGGTTTGCTCGGTGACCTACACAAACCAACACGAGATATTTGACACACCCTCATGTTCTAGAATATACATATATTCTTAGAGTGATTTGCACTCTGACTAACGGGTCCCGGGTCAGGAAGCGACAGACTGGCTAGACCGTCCATCTGCTACGTACCCGCCTCATGTCATAGAAATCTTAATTCTCACACATAGAGACCCTTCCACTTAGATATCCCACTAATAAGACTGTGTCTTTCCCCAAACTAGAAAAACAAAACGTCCAAACCATTTAAGAGCAACATTTATTGGTGTCAACAAACAAAAACAATGGTCCTACGGAGACACAAATGATAAACTTGGCTTATTGATATCAGGTCCCTTGTTACGAAAGCACGTTTTCTACGAAAGCATATAAATCACTGATCATAACCTAGATGTGCTCCGTTTGACAGAAACCTGGCTAAAACCTGATGATGACATTATTTTAAACAAGTCTACCCGTTCCCCAACTATATTACTTGTTATACGCCAACTCTCTGAGCCACGTCCAAAAGGTAAAGTGGGAGGTGTTGCTACAATTTATAACACTATTTTCAGTATTTCTCAGAGGGCGGGCTTCAAGTATAACTCGTTCGATGTAATGGTGCTTCATATAACATTATCAAGAGAAACAATTGTTAATGATAAATCCCCTGTGTCGTTTGTACTGTATACAGGGCACCATACAGACTTTATTAAAGAATTTGCTGATTTTATTTCCGAGATAGTGCTGGATGCAGATAAAGTTTTAATTGTTGGTGATTTTAATATCCATATTGATAATGAAAAAGATGCATTGGGATCAGCATTCATATACATTCTGAACTCTGTTGTGGCTAGACAACATGACATTTCCCAACAGAACAGCAATAATGACTTTATGAACTACTTTACTTCCAAGATCGATACTATTATAGAAAAATTGTAACCATGCAGCCGTCAGCTACAGTATTGCATCAGATAGTGTGCTATAGATCCCTTGAGGAACAATTCCACTTATTCTCTACTATAGGAGAGGAATAATTTTATAAACTTGTTAAATCATCTAAACTAACAACATGTATGTTAGACCCTATTCCATCTAAGCTCCTAAAAGAGGTGTTTCCAGAAGTCATAGATCCTCTTCTGATTATTATTAATTCATCAATGTCTTTAGAATATGTCCCTAAAACCTTTAAATTGGCTGTTATTAAGCCTCTCATCACAAAAACCACAACTTGACCCCAAAGAACAAGTTAATTACAGACCAATCTCGAATCTCCATTTTCTGTCAAATATACTAGAAAAGGTAGTATCCTCACAATTATATTGTGGTTAGTGATAATGCATAGTCGATAAAAAACTGGATGACGAGTATTTTCTTACTGCTAAATTCTGAAAAAACAGAGGTGTTAGTTATAGGACCTAAAAACTCTGCATGTAATGACCTAGAATACTGTCTAACGCTTGATGGTTGCTCTGTCAATTCTTCGTCATTAGTTAGGAACCTAGGTGTTCTATTTGATAGCAATCTTTCCTTTGAAAGCCACGTTTCTAGCAATTGTAAAACTGCATTTTTCCATCTCAAGAATATATCTAAATTACGACTTATGCTCTCAGTGTCAAATGCATAAATGTTAATTCATGTGTTCATTACCTCAAGGTTAGATTATTGTAACGCTTTATTGGGTGTTCTGCATGCTTAACCCTCAGTCTGTCCTTATGGGTCACTATGACCCCATCAACTGACGTACTTAGTTTAAAAAAATGGTTCCCTTCATCTCAGTGGAATAAGATTTTGTGACTTTTCTACATTTTCTATCTATATTCACATAAAAAAACTGGGGTTGATTAGGTTGTTCTGAAGGTATGTAAAAAAAAATGTTTTTACAAATCTTGTCTTTGGGGTCAATATGACCCCACATTGAAATGAATGGGAAATGCGAAAAAAATCTTTTTTTTTTTTTTTCATTTGTCAAAAAAAATCTATAAATCTGGCATAAATCTGAAAGTTTTCACACATAAATGAAGGCCTGGTATTAGAGCACAAATGCAATGTTGAAAAGACATGCTCACTCACATGCACACGCGCGCACACACACAAACACACACACATGTGTGACTGCAACAGAGAGCATTTTTATAGAAATTGGCAAATAAAATCAATAAATCCCGCATAAATCTGAAAAAGGCCACAAAAAAACGAAAGCCTGATACTAGAGCACAAATGCAATGTGGAACGAGAACACTCACTCATGCACGTACGCGCACACACACTTCTCCTAACCCCCACACACCGTTCATATCTGCTTATTGCAGTTGTTTTTGTTTTGTTGTTTTTTTGGGAGGGGGGGGGTACTTTTTAGATTAAAAAAAAAATGTGACTATATTTTATGAAAAAAGTTTTAGAGACAACTTGTGTGGCATTTCTGCAAATGTATGTGGCATTATTGTAAAAGCGGGCACTTCAAAATACCTCAAACAACAAAAACAAATTCTAACCTTTGAGAAAAATACTGTTTGTAATGTATTTTATAATGTTTCAGTATATATTTACAAAACATATATCAGAAAAGTTGTGAGAGTAGCAGTTAGCCACTTCCAGAAAAATGAATGGATCTCTATGGGCCTCTGCTGCTCTATTAAAAATTTGGGGGGGGTTTCATTACACTTTTTATTTCAAAAACTGTAATTTCTACAAGTTTTTCTCTAACCAGCAGATGGCATAATTCTACACCTAACACCTAGATCAATATCCAGAAACAACTTAAATTAAATTTAGATAATCATTTAAGTGATTTTTTTTCATGAAAATGTAATATTTAACATGCAAGCTAATGGTGCGGTTGAGAATTTTTCTGGTAATAGGTACAAAAGTACTTCATGTCTCCCAAAACACAGCTTTAATGTATAGATGAGAAGTAAACAACAAAATAAAAAGATATATTATTTGTATGATTAAAAATTCACTTTTTTTTTTTTACAATTACTCTTTCAATTTTCAGATACCATTAGTGTAAACAGGAAATGAGAACCATATGAGGGTTAATAAACAAACTCCAGCTGGTCCAAAATGCAGCAGCTAGAGTTCTTACTAGAACCAGGAAGTATGAGCATATTAGCCCGGTTCTGTCAACACTGCACTGGCTACCTATTAAACATTGTTTCACTCCCCTCAGTTGTTTCAAACCCGTAATAACCTTCGTTCATCTTGGACAACATTAGATATTTTTGGGAGATTCTTCTGAAGCTGTCTGACCCTCCCTGCATATACAGACACGCAACTGAATGATTTCCAAAGTCCAGAACGTAGCAATCCGGCCTGTGACGCAGCTGACACAGAACAGCATACGCTGTTTACGTCGAGCGGATATTCTCCAAAATGGCACCAGGGTGATGCGGAGGAGACGAATTGTTGAATAGAGTCGTTATTTTTTTTCTTTGCGCACAAAACGTATTCTCGTAGTTTCGTAAAATTACTGTTGAACCACTGATGTCACCTGGATTATTTTACAGATCTCCTTGCTACGTTTCTAGACTTGGGAACATTTCAGTTGTGTTGCTGTTTATGCAGGGTCGGAAAGCTCTTGGATTTCCTCAAAAATATCTTAATTTGTGTTCCGAAGATGAACGAAAGTCTTACGGGTTTAAAACGACATGAGGGTGAGTAATTAATGACTGAATTTTCATTTTTGGGTGAACTAACCCCTTAAAGACCCATCTCTTTAACCTGGCTCACACATAACACACTTACACATTTCTATTAATTCAAATCCGTTAAAGGATTGTTGGGCTGCATTAATTAGGTCAACTGGAAATGGGAACACTTCTCATAAAACCCGATGTACTTGCTACATTGTTTGAAGAATGGCATCTACGCTAATATTATTCTGTTTCTTTCTTATTCTGAGGTCATCGTAGCCACCAGATCCAGTCTGTATTAAGATTAGATGGTCACTGCAGTCACCCGGATCTAGTAACGTATCCAGCCCAGATGGTGGATGAGCAGAAATCAGGACAACTATATAAGCCCCAGAGACCGATCCCCAGTGAAGACCTTGTCTCCTAGACGGCCACCGGACAAGACCACAGGAACCTTTTAGTCTCGTGGACATGTGACTTTTTGCTGCAGCCTGGAATTGAACTGCTGGTTTCGTCTGGCCAGAGGAGAACTGGCCCCCCGACTGAGCCTGGTTTCTCCCAAGGTTTTTCTCCATTCTGTCACCGATAGAGTTTTGGTTCCTTGCCGCTGTCGCCTCTCCTCTGGCTTGCTTAGTTTGGGATACTTAATTTCCAGCAATATCATCGACTTGATTGCACATATACTATTTAAACTGAACTGAACTGGATGATGACATAACTGAATCATCAATGAACTGACTTTAACTGAAAAAATGAGTGTTTACTATTGTCATTTAGCATTATTGACACACTATTTTCCTAATTAATGGGGGGGGTGGGAGGGGGGGGGGGTGTACAAGTTTCTTCGACACAAGTCTGTATTGTTTCAACGGCTATATAAATAAAGGTGACTTGACTTGACTTGACTTGAATACCCATCACTTACTCGGCGAAGAGCACTGTCCTACGAGAACGCTTTATTTGCTTATGCATATGGAAGTGGGCACCTGTTTCATCAGAGTGTGTTCTCTCCGGCCGAGATACCCCCGGGAGTATGCCGCTAATCAGGGTTCCGTGCTTTTCCTTTTTGCAGCAAGGGTTGGCGTGAAGGCTGTCTCCCTCCACCCTTAAAATCTACGTCGCTGTGATTGCTGCTAACCATGACCCCGTGGAATGGAAGTCAGTAGGGAAGCATGACCTGGTCATCAGGTTCCTTAGGGGGTGAGAAGGTTAAATCCTCCACGGCCCCCGTCTATACCCTCTTGGGACCTGTCTCTAGTGCTCAAAGCACAACAGCAGGGCCTATTTGAGCCTTTGCAGACAGTCGAGCTAAAGTTTCTATCAATGAAAACTCTGCTCCTCCTTGCACTGGCCTCCATCAAGAGGGTTGGGGACCTGCAGGCATTTTCGGTCGATGATTTGTGCCTAGAGTTTTGGCCGGCTGACTCCCAGGTAATCCAGAGTCTATGTGCCCGGCTATGTGCCCAAGGTTCCCTTCCAGGATCATGTGGTGAGCCTGCAAGCGCTGCCCCCTGAGGAGGCAGACCCATCCCTAGCTTTGCTTTGTCCCATCCGAGCCTTGAGATGGCACATAGATCGGACACAAAGTTTCAGGACCTCAGAACAGCTCTTTGTTTGTTATGGAGGCTGGCAGAAGGGGAATGCCATCTCTAAGCAGAATATGGCCCACTGGATTGTGGATGCCATCAACCTGGCTTATCAGGCACAGGGTGTCCCCTGCCCATTCAGGCTGCGAGCTCACTCAACTAGAAGTGTTGCATCCTCCTGGGCTCTGGCTCATGGCGCTTCATCCGCGCTGACAGTATATTTGTAGAGCTGGAATAAAAATCTAGGCTGGGCAACACCCAACACGTTCGCTAGATTCTATAGTCTTCGTGTGGTGCCGGTATCCTCCTGTGTTCTCACCTCAAATGGGTAGAAGCACTGAGAGGCCCCCGCTACTTTTTATGCTGCACAGCTGTGACATTGCTGCTGATTCATCATTCGCCTGCCAATGTCCATTGGATCCCGTTTTTTTATATTGCATAGAGGGAGAATTGTCTCTCTAAGCGAGATCCAAATTCGCGGGTCATGGCACGTGACGTCTCCATCCATCTTCAGGACCGAATTTACTACGTAACCGAGACGTCCACGAGGGGAAACCAGACACTGTCTCGAACGCCTTGAGACACCCTTGAGCCAAACAACAGTCATGTGTGGAATATGTACAACAGAGAAACGAGACATCACGAGTGGGGTGGACATTATTAACTCAGAAAGCATAAGTGCACCCGGCAACTTCTGTTAGATTCTGATGAAGAGAGAGCACCTGCATGGACTGCAAGGAGTGTGCAGAGTGACGCAGTGCATCGTTCACCCTCGGGGAACCATGGTTTTACATACGTACGCAGTGCCCCCCTCAGGGGCTCACACCCAAGGCATAGCACAACACCAATCAACAAGCACTAAAAACATAGTCTGTTTGGTCACCGGAATTCTTCTTAGGTGGACCGAAGCAAACAGGCAGCTCTGTGACACAAGCGTCCAGTGCTCTCACTGGACAGAACACATTGCACTTTTGTCCTGCTTCCTGGAAGGGAGGAGGATAGAAGGCCTTCAGTACTATGGGGCACCTTGGCGCGCTGTACTGGCCTCAGCCTCTGGGTACCATGTAGGAAACTAGTAACGGATGGGTGTCTCCCCAATGACTGACCACCCAGAAGGGGGTGGTAAGCAGCTAAGGCAGCCACGTATACCTTCAGAGTAAAGGGGAATAGCCCTGCAGAGAAACGCTCCTGCGGGACTCCAGAACTGTACCAGCTGAGCAGTTGACTGTGTCTTGCAGTCACTGTCCGCACCAAGAAGTGAAAAGTTTCCACTTCAAGATGTACAGTTTCCTTGTGGAGGGAGCTCTGGATTGGAGGGTGGTATCAACAACCTCAGTTGAGAGACTGGAAGCTAAGAGTTGTGCCCCCTCAGGGACCACACCCACAGCTTCCATAACTCCAGCCCTCGGGACTGGCTAGAGATTTTACTTTGGTGTCCTGAAGCGGATGACCGGCAGGAAGCGACCGATCTATCCACTCTAGCACCCTCACCTGAGGGAGCCGTACCGTTGCTGGGCGGCAGGCTGGGAATTCGCTTGTTGGAGCCCACTGAGCCCTAAAGCACCGGGGGTGGCAGGTGTATCAGAGTGGCTCCCTGTGGGCACTGAGGAGGATCGGACACCGTATAATGAGGTGTTATCCTTTCCTCCCCAGAGGGGGCTGCCCTCAGGGACCTAGACTGATGGTAATGTCAGGACCACGAATGACCGAGGCCCTTCCTCACAAAATTACAGCCTGCAGATCTCGTTTTTTTTGCTGTTTGGAAGAAACCGACCGAGAGTGTTCCCCTCGATCCCCTGCTACTTTTGCGGAGAGGGGTGCGGGGTTGCGACTCTCTGGCTGGGTCGGCCGGTGATGAAGCTGATGGGCCTGTGGCTGGCTCCCCAGCTGCAGTCAAGCTCCGTGGACCTGCGAGGAGAGACGCGTCTGGAATATCGCCACTGCTGGCCTGACTCCAGGTCTCTTTGATCAGGTAGGGCCTGGTACCCTTAACACCATCCAATAGTGTTGCAGACACTCACACGCCTGACCTAGGCCTGTGTTTGTCATTAATATTCTTTTCCTGCCCACGCAGGCCCCCCCCTGGAATTCCGTCCTACACGGGCCTGGTGGGAAGCCTCTGTACTCCAAAAGGGATGGATTCGGAACTGACAGGGAGAGATAGCTCGAAGCTATTCTGCTGGCCACACGGCATCACCCCATATCCCTTCTCACCCAACTCAACCCCAACATGTTGTTCGTTTTTTTTTTTTTTTAGACAGCAGGGCTGAAGATCGAATGATTATAGTTTATCCCACGATCTCGACACCTCGGAGTGGAGATCAGGAAAAAATGGAAGGCCCCTGCGTGAAGGCTGTAAACTCATGCGCAGAAAGTGCTCATTTAATTTACTTTTGGGACAAGCGTCCTGCTTCTTGGCTGGCCAGTCGATGTTTAACTTGGCTACAGCATGAGTTACAACCTCCACTAAACCATGACCTGCATGATTGAGGGAATGTGGTGGCGAGTCCACAGTCTCCTCAATATCGACACTCATCACATCAACCTTCTCAGAGGAAGACGGTTGAAGTGCCTTGCTTCTCTCTGGGGGGAAAAAACCGCAGCGCGTGCTTCCGAGCCCTGAGAGGGCGCAGCGGATCCCATGACAACAGTCTGCGATGTGCATCGGCAACAACGGGACCGCGAGTCTGACTGCTCTCATCAAAATGGGCAGGTGGGAGCAGAGCACACGAAGCGAGAGCAGCTCACAATCATGACAATCAGCTCCCTCGAGAGCTGATCGTGCATGCACCGCACCCAAACAAACAACACACAGATCGTGTGCATCCCCACCCGCAAGACAACATGGGCAGGGAGGAACACAATATCTGAAATGTTGTTTGCTCGCCACAGATTTGATTTACACTTGCTCATTGTTTCTCACTTTCTATACAGAATGTAACTGACTGACTGAGTGCTTATGCAAGAGACACACACCACAGAGCAGAAGCTAACATGTGCGTTTGCCAGGTGCACATTTATGCTTCCTGGTTGCTCATGTCACCCCACTCGTGATGTCTCACTTCTCTATTGGACTGATTCCACACGTGCTTCAGAACGTGAGACTCACAAGGACGTTTCTAAAGTGTTTCGACGCAGCTTGAGTTCCTGAAACGTGCCTTACACAGCTCCTGGGGTTGAATAAAGGCCTCCTGTAGCGAATCCATGTGTTTTTGTAAGAACTATCCATATTTCAAATGTAATAAACACTTTTCTTTCACTTCCGTTATCTGTCATACGCGGAAGCCGTTCCGGCAGATGCACTCTAGCAACGTATGCACGATCCACCCGCTAACCCACGAGCTCACCAATACCTTGATGAACTACACCAGCATTTGAGAACCACATTTGCTTTTGCCCAACAACAACTCCAAAAGAGCGCATAAGGCCAGAAAGCATATTACGACCGGAAGGTGTCACACAAAGAACTGTATGTGGGCGACAGGGTCTGGTACTTCAGCTACACACAGCCTCCTCAGACAACCTCTCATCGGCTATCAAAGAAGTTTCTGCCACACTGGACAGGACCGCATGAGATTGTGGACAAACTCTATTCTGTCGCATACCAGATCAAGCTGAGCCAGGGACAGAAAGAACCAGTGACATGAGCAACCAGGAAGCATAAATGTGCACCTGGCAAACGCACATGTTAGCTTCTGCTCTGTGGTGTGTGTCTCTTGCATAAGCCACTCCAGTCCAGTCCATTTCCACTGTCAAAATGCACATACTGTACTTGTTTGCAGCAGTAGCATCCAAAATATGCTACACAACAGCATACACGCACCCAGCACATAAGCGTAGCAGATCTATTCCACCAAGACCAAATACATTAACATTGTCATATCCATTACCATGTTAAAATCTTCAGAGAGTTGTCATGATAGTACTTCTATTTTAGCCACAAACAACAGTTTGAAGTTAAAAAATCCAAATAGTGGATATGTTCATTACAAACATGCTGCTTTTAGCTTTACTAGATGGCTGGACTGTAGTTGTGTGGATTACTTGTGGATTATTACGATGTTTTATCAACTGTTTGGACTCATCACCCATTCAATGGTCCATTGGTGAGCAGATGATGTAATGCAAAATTTCTCCAAATCTGTTCCAATGAAGAAACAAACTAATCTAAATTAAATTAAAATTTTTAGGTGAATTCCTTTAAGTTAAATATATGTACATTGTTCACTTTATTTACATGGTTAAAACAACTTTTTACAGCACAATTTACTTGATTTACTGGGTCATTTTTTTATACATTAATTCAGTGATGCCTGCTGGGAAACTTAAAGAAAGTTCTTACCCATGAGATTGGAGCGCCCATCACCCAGAGGGTACCGCTGGTAACGGGGAACAGGAAAGGGGGGCAGTTGGGTGAAAATTGGATGCAGTAAAGGTTCCAGACGTGAGGCAGAAGGGTCCGATGGGTAGAACAGATTAAAAATCTGAGAACAAGCTGGCTGAAGCTGAGCCACTAAAAGAGATGAAAGAGAAAACAGAGTAACATTTATCAGAAAATTATTAAAACATGACAATAAAAAAAATCACTATAAATCACATTTTTTATTTTGGTAAAAATTTAACATTTCTCTAACAATGAACCATTTGAGTGTGTGCATGTGATTTGTACCATCAACGACAGGTAAAACAGTTCTCCTCATCGCTAGCACCAGCCCCAGTGGGCATCCCAGCAGAAAGCAGTCTGACACTTCAAACTCGAAGCAGCCTGGATTGAGAGCCTGTCTGGAGCCACACTGGTCATCCTGCAACAGACTGTGAGACAGGGGGCATGAAAAGTGAGTTATCTTCATTTATTATTAACTCTTGATTAATGATTAATCACAATTAATGCTTAAATTTGATGATGATGTCATCAAAGAAGTCCTGTGCACTCCCATGATAGGTCTGTTCTTAATCCTTGATATATTCCATAGCAATCATCCAATTCAGAATAATTTCTTTAGCATAGATTCTTTAATAGAGGCTAAAAGTTCCCAAACCAATACATTTGTGTCTTATCAGTTAACAATCACCTTAGTTCATACTTTTTTTTCTTCCAACCATTGCACATCCCCGTCCCACTTTTAATATAACATAAAATCCCGTGCCCTACGCAACTTTTTTTCAGGCAAGTGTGGTTTTTTCACGAGAGGTTTTTGCAGGGCCAGTGTGGAACAATTTCAGTATTTTTAAAGGGTTGTTTGAAATTGCCGATTTCACTGTTTATGTAGTGTGTATGTTTTGCGTTTGAGCATAAACAATAGCTGCAAGTTGCAGGCACTGAACGTTCGTGGCGAAACGAGATTATCATCTTTTTAAAACTGGCGTTTAATGCCTTAAAGAAACGACTCGTAGGACTACAACGCGCTTACTCCCGTTTTTGTGACATCACAAACCCAGATAAACCTCACCTCCTGGAACAACACAACTAAGGGGCGAGGCCATGCTGCGCTGCTTTAGAGAAGAGTAAAGAGAAAAACTAGGGGTGGGATGTAAAAATGTATTCATTATTGAATTCGCGATTCGTCTTCTAACGATTCTGAGATGGTGCACAAGTTTCAAAATCAAATGCTCTAAAGCAGCGGTTCTATAATCCTGTGGTTTTCCTCGCATCTCTCCCTGCATCTCTCTGCTTCCTGCTCTATCTCTCATTCAGAATTCACCATCCTCAATCTTCAAACAAATGACCTGTTGAGTTATCTATAATACACTTATTTTCTGCACAAGCCTATGAGAAGCGTTTATACTGGAAACGTTGCTTTACTGTATTAAAGAACATTAATCAGGAAAACTGTATATTAAAAAGATAACAGAAGCATTAAACCATTGTACAAAATAACAGCATATAGAAAGTATGAGACTACAAATCAAAACATAGCCACTTATAGTAGCCGTGCTTGCGACAGGTTTTGCAATGAAGCGCTATTTTCACTCATATCCTCTGCATGCTCATATCGGAGCACAAACTGTTTAAGCAATATTAGACTCCACCCATTGTTTTTACAATACAACCAGATTACATGCCGCTGAGGTGAGGGTCGGGACATTTAGACGATCACTAGAGGCGGTTTAGCCAATCACAACACACTGGGTTAGCTAACCAATCAGAGCCCATCACTTATTTCTGATGGCGGGGCTTCATAAAATCAGGAAATGATCAGCACGTTTCTCAGAGAACGGACACAGAGCGGTGTAGAATAAAGATAAATTAAGTGAAAAATAATGCATTTAACATTAAAGGGTTTGTTCACCCAAATTAAAATAGGCCCATAAATTCCTCACCCTCAATGCCTCGCTAGGTGATATTCATTCATTTATTCACTTTATTTATAGATCACTTTACAACTGCACCTGCAGACCAAAGTGCTGTACAATCATAAAAAAAACACTTCATTAAAACACACTACTAACAACACGGATCCTACTCAACACAGACTTACCCACCCTCTCAAGTTAAAGACAAGAGTAATTTTTTTTGACTTCATCTTTTTTAAAACCATTCAAGATGAGACTTCTCTAAGTTTCCTGAGGAAGACTATTCCACGCTCAGGCCGCTACACGAGCAAAGCCGATCCCCTTTTAAAAAAAAAACCCTTTTTTAAATGAGTACGGGGACAGTAAAAGCAATAACTATTATTGTATTACCTAGAGACACTAGTGGCTTGACAAACAGCAACGAGCTCAGACACGTAAGCAGGGGCCAACCCATGCACTGCTTTAAAAACATACAGAAGAGTTTTATATTTTATCCTGTAGTTCACTGGTAGCCACTTGAGAGAAGCTAAAATAGGAGAGATATGATTACTTTTCTTAGCACCCACTAGCAGCCTATCTGCTGCATTCTGAACTAATTGCAAGCGTGAGATAGTGGTCTGACAGGACTCCACATACAACACATTGCAATAATCCAAACGAGACAAAACAAAGGCATTAATAACCTTCTCTAAGTCTTTTCTTGACAGAATAGGCTTTAGTCGAGCAATAGACCTAATCTGGAAAAAACAAGTCTTTACTACAGCATTAATCTGCTTGTCAAATTTCAGCTCTGGGTCAAAAACCACACCTAAGTTCCTTATTTGGTCACGGCAGTAATCGGACCATGAGCCCAAATATGTGGACATATCTAAACATCCTCTGGCAGGACCAAAAAACTATCTCAGTTTTATTCTGGTTCAGCTGAAGCAGATTTTGAGTCATCCAGCTCTTAACCCCCTCTAGGCATGCAAATAAGAACCGTTGTTCTCTCCCACTCTTATAGGTAAATAGATCTGAGTATCATCCACATACAAATGGTACAACATGCCCTATTTTTTAGAAATTGAACTCAGGGGTAACATATAAAATGAAAATAAAATAGGGCCAATAACAGAACCCTGGGGGACCCCACAAGTAACAGGCACTGCCGTTGAAACAAAGTTACCATACTTTACAGAGGATGATCTATGTGACAGATAAGACTTAAACCACTCTAAAACGGTCCGACGAATTCCAATTAAATGGGATAACCGCTTTATAAGAATCACGTGGTCTATTGTGTCAAAAGCTGCACTTAAGTCCAATAAAATCAGAGCTGCCGCGTTACCTGCATCTCTGATTATACGGAGGTCATTAACAACTCTTAAAAGTGCAGACTCAGTGCTGTGACCTGCCCTAAAACCGAAATGAAATTTGTCTAAGATCTCATACCTACTTAAAAATGACATTAACTGGGAATAAACCACCTTCTCTAAAATCTTTGATAGGCATGGTAATTTTGAGATGGGCCGATAATTCTTCAGTTCTAAAGGGTCTAAATTAGGCTTTTTAAGAAGTGGCTGAATAACCACCTGCTTAATGCCTGTTGGAACAAGTCCATTATGAAGACTACTGTTAACAATAGAAGTAATACTCAGCCCAACAACATCAACCATCTCCTTAAGAAGATATAAAGGAACCACATCGCAACCACCAGATGTAGGCTTCAAACGCATAATGATGTCCATAACCTGCGCCAGAGAGACCTGCTCAAAGAGTTCAAAACTCCTTACACAAGCTGATGATATCACAAACTCAACTGAAGACGTAAGCAGACTAGTTCTAATCTTTTCTACTTTTTCCACAAAAAATGTCTGAAACATTTCACATACCTCCAATGAGGGGGTCAAGGTAGAACATCCATTTGGATTGAGAAGTCTATTAATTGTTGAGAAAAGGGCTGCAGGGGCATTATAATTCTGTGCAATGACACTTGAGAAATAATTTTGCCTTGCAGTTCTCACAGCAACCTGGTAGTCTGAAAAACACTGCCTCATAAATTGAAGTGAAACCTGTAGCTTATCCATTCTCAATTTCTGTTCAGCCTTCCTGCATTCCTGCCTCAGAGAACAAGTATAGTTGTTAAGCCATGGAGTTGGAATAAGTTTAGGTTTCCTAACTTTATATGGGGCCACTACATCTAAAATATCGGAGCAAACTGAATTGAACAATATCAACAGCTCATCTGGGCCCACAGAAGGAGAAGGAGACTCAATCACATTCACAAATGAAGCAGAATTATATAACTCAGAAAATTCTACCGCCATGGATGAAGTAATAAGACTAGAACAAAACACACCTGACTGTGGCAAAACTGGTTTGCATGGCATAACAACATTCAAAATTACAGTCATGTGTAATCAGACAGTACCATAATTTTTAAAACATCGCCGATTACAAATAGTAAGGCCCAGAGATAAGACCAGGTTCGCAAAATATGGCCTTGCTCGAGGGGGTGGATTTGAATAACTATGTGAAATTAAAGAGTCCCCCCAGCTTTAAAAAAAACTCCGTAGAGCCCAGCTTTTTGGACATCGATATATCTGATTTTCTTCTTTCAGATGAATCCAGTCGTTTCATAAAAAATTGTCTTTGATCTTTCAAGCTCAGTGGGTGTTGCATGCATCAGTCTAAAAGAATTTAAATAAAAAGCGCCCATCCATTAACAAAAAAAACAAGGCTTCTGTAGCGAATCGATGCTTTTTTGTAAGAAAAATATCCATATTCAAAAACGTAATAATCACTTTAATGTAGCTTGCGCTCACTGTTGTACATGGAACCAGTTCCGGGCGGATGACGTATGAGTGCGCTTTGGCGCATGCGGCCCGCCTCAGTAGTGACGTCAGGTGGAAGCCACAGGGGAGAGATTACAAAACTAAAACACGGCTCACTATTAGAAGTACAAAACCGAGGAATTTGTAAAGAAAAATGTCGGAGGATTTTAATTACGCCAAGAGAGACGGGTTTTCCTTTTTGGCTTAAAGGGAAGGAAACTTTGCTTCCTTTGCTCTCTGTTTTAACAAATGGTTGGTTTTTCACGGAGACTACCCGGCGCATGCGCAGCGCGACCTCCTATACCTCATCAGTCCCGGAGCTGCTTCCGTGTACCACTGTTGGCGCATCTACATAAAATGATTATTACGTTGATATCGATCTTCTTCTTACAAAACCTCAATTCCGCTACAGAAGGCCTTTATTTCACGACCCCCAGATAGGCGGCGTGATTATACATTTTTTTTGGATGGGCGCTATTTATTTAACTTCGTTGGACTGATGCAATGCACACACCGCTGAGTGGCCATGAAAGCGTGAAGATCAACGACATTTTTGATTAAACTCCACCTGTTCGTCTGAAAGAAGAAAGTAATATACATCTAGTATGACTTGAGGGTGAGTAATTTATGAACTAATTTTCATTTTTGGGTGAACTACCCCTTAGAAAGGGGTCATTATTGATGCGATTTCAAGTTTTTCCTTTCTCTTTGAAGTGTTACAAGCTGTTGGTGTATAAAGAAGATCTGTAAAGTTGCTAAGACTAAAGTTTCAAATCCAAAGAGTTATTCTTTATAAGAGTTAAGAGTCAGCCACGCCGACCTAAAACTGCTCGTTCTAACACGCACCCACATATCTGATGTTCACAATGTGGAAATATTACATAAATAGCGCCCAAATAATGGCCACGCAAGAAAGAAGGCGTGTTTTTCAGAACAGCAGTCGTGTTGATGCAGTCCTATGTCTAAAGGGAGACGCTGTGTTTTTTCGTGCGAAAGCAAACAGCCTTTATTGGCCTTCCGGAGTAGATTCATAGGAATCATTGTTTAAGATTCATTACCACCGAACAGCACAAATCCCAGATGTGTTGAATTTGTTGCACGCTCAGTTTTTCCCCCCCCCCCCCCCCCCCCCTCCCCCCCCCCCACAGTTTTTTGAACCTAGACGAGTAACAATCGCTGCTATGTCACAAAGGCTATTTCTAAAAAAAAAAAAAGGGTCAATTCTGATTTTGCTATGACAATCTGGCGCTTCTGAATCAGCGACTGTAAGTATTGTTTGTTATTAGTTTAAGTATTTGCTATTGACTGTTCAAATGCGGAGTTTTGCACAGGACAGAGTAACGCGTGCGTGTGTGTGTGTTTTTAGAAGGGAATAGGTCACATCACAGAGAGTGAACTGCCTTCAGACAATCATAGCAAGCGTTCAGCTGTCTTAAATAAAACCGCGGCTTGTGTACTGGCATCATCACGTGTTCTGTCAGCGCGACTCTGTTTTTGCCTACTTTCGGGCTTGAAACTGATGTGAACTAACGACCTATTATTTAACTGTCTTGATATTTTCTTGAAATCTGAAGCTGCGATTATGGTAAGGGGTGTTATATTTCCGACGCATGCTTATGGTGTTCGGCCAATCACAATGCACTGGGTCAGCTGGCCAATCAGAGCAGGCTGCGCTTGTCAAAGGAGGGGGCTTTGTTGAAAATGATGCGTTTGAGAGAGGCGGAGGACTAAACACTCTCACGCAGTGTATGTTTCATTCATACTCAAAGCCAGAGGACGCTCTCGCGCAGAAAGTCCAAAACGGACTCATAGAAGTAATAAATTATGACATGCCAGGAAATCCCTATTATGGGCAAATGCATCCAGCTATAGCTGCAGCTAAGCTGAAAAAAAAGCAGAAATATTTTGACTGTTGAAACGTGAAGACAAGAAACACAATTGTGACAATATGTGGCTTATGTGTGTTTTTCAAGTCATCAGGTTATAAATAAATACATTGTATGAATAATGCAGTGATAATTGACATTTCATTTATTACAGTAGAGAAACTATGTAAAAAATATTTTCTGCTTCTTGCTGTTAATAAACATGGAAACCGTCAAAAAAATATGATAGAATACAGATTTTTGGTTATTGTCCAGCAGTGTATTTGACAGTGTATTTTTCTTAGACAATTAAAAATAAGGGATAGATAAATAGATCCAATCATGCTTTAATACCTTACCTACCTAAGTATATTTACATCATGCACTAGAACATTTGTTTATCAATTTCCTCATGTTTATTTCTGGCTCATTCTTTTTGAATTTTGTAACTTAAAAATGAATATGCTTGTGTATTTTAAGGAAATGTTTCTATAAAAATGTAACCAAGAGTTTTAGCAACAGTCTTTTGAAATATTGATATTATTACAATGATTTCTGTGGTTTTATCAAACCGGATGGAATATTTTAACTTAGTTTAATTTATAATCAATTAATACTTACTGTTAAATTTGTTAGAGTATCGCTGATGATCTGGGGGTGCTTCTGCAAGGCTGGAATCAGCCACATTCATCTTTGTGAAGGCCGAGAGCACATGAATCAAGCCACGTACAAGGTTTTCCTGGAAGGAAATTTGCTTTCTTCTGCTCTGCCAATGACCCCCAACTCTGAGGATTGTTTTTTCCAGCAGGAAAATGCTCCATGCCACACAGTCAGGTCAAACAATGTGTGGATGGAGGACCACCAGATCAAGACCCTGTCATGGCCAGCCCAATCTCCTGACCTGAACCACAATGAAAACCTCTGGAATGTGATCAAGAGGATGGGTACAAGCCATCAAACAAAGACAAGCTGCTTGAATTTTTACACTGGGAGTGGCAAAAAGTCACCCAACAGCAATGTGAAAGACTGGTGGAGAGCATGCCAAGACGCATGAAAGGTGTGATACCTGCAAGTGTGTAACCCTGTGAAAATATGGGCTATTCCTCCAAATATTGATTTCTCAACTCTTCCTAATTTAAAAGATTAGTATTGTATTTTTTAAAAATGTTTCCTGCATTATTTGTGGTCTGAAAATACTGCATCTTTTTGAATATCTTTATTTCGGCCATGCTGTATATGGCAATGTGTTTATTAGGATTTGGGAAAAATGTTGTCAGTAGTTTTTAGAATAAAACCGCAAAATGCTCATTGTACTCAAACCCCACATCCCTGCCTGAAAAACAACAACAGAAACACACAGAAAAATCTAATGGTTTTCCACTAAAAATACCATTACAAACATTACAAACCATCAACTTTTAACCATTAAAACCATTAAAAAATTGTTTTCTGTAGTGTGTTTTGGGACATATTCCATTAGGATTTATTGGTTTTAACAAACCACCAATAGAAGGTGACCAATTACCAGTAGAGACACACAGGGTTCATTACAGTTTCCATTCAAACAAATACAAGTCCCATTATAACCAGTAAAGCCATAACACATTTTGTGATGGTGTCTATTGTTTTTTTTTCAGCAGGGTAATGGCTAGAAAAATTAAAAAACCCAGAAGAAACAGTTTTGCTTAAAGCATTTATAGTTTGAGACAATAAACAATAAAATAATAATGTAAAACAAAACACACCATGTAACACATATATTCTAGGGACAATGATATAACACGTACCCACAGCACACACACACACACACACACAACACACACACACACAAACACACACACATGTATGTATAGTTTTTGTTCAGTCAGAACCTAATGGCGCCGGCTGAACAGTAATGACAGAACTGATAATATGACACATTGCATTACACCACCTGGCACAATTGATTTGGTGCATCGTGGCATAACGCAGCCAAATGAGCTTTCGACTTGACTTAAATGGAGGGTTAGCATTCACTTGAGCTTTGCAGCGCCGGCTTTCAGCGTTCCTCTGAACCCAGCCCTACGTTCCCCGCAGCTCCTACCTGTATAAGACCTGGCTATGGGTTTATATTTTGTATGATTTTTTAATTAACAGGTTTTTGGGATGGAAGCAACGATCTAATAAATCCTCAGTCTGCCCATGTGGAAGCTCGATCAGCTAATGCAGCATAAACAAGCACATACTGTGTAATAATATAGCAGCCAATCCTTACCTCAGTTCGCACGAAAGTTTTTTCCCAGCATTTCGTTGTTGCTCCTTGACCATTATATCATCAGACTCCTCTTTTTCCTGTAGCGAACCGACGCAGAACCTGTACTGGGGATTGATATCCTCCATCTGCAATCTCGCGGACCTAAGCTCACGACCTTTTCGCCAGTCAGGCCCGCCTCGCGACTTCATCGCTCGGCTCTGCTCTACCGCCCACAACAGCTGCGCCCCCCTCCCTCCACGGACTCGAGTCTAACCTCCGCCTCCCTACGCGATGAACTTCCAACTTCCGTTTCCCCCGACATCCTCTGTAATCATCGCACCATGCCATTATCCATCGATCGGGATAGTGGATAGTATTTAAGGCGGAAGCAAACGCCGTTTTTTTTTTTTTTCCCCCGACGAACCATTCTCACGGAGGGTAAATAAAGCTGATCTGTACGATCTATTCTTTATTCTGCAAATCAGCCAAGGCGGCCAATAGCTCGAGCAAAGCCTCGAACTCGCCCACATTTAGGGTCGACACTGATCATGTCTCCGCCACGAAACTCTAGACCCCGGGTCTCCTACCTGCGAGCTTTGGTCGGCAGTGGCCCCGAGGTCTTAATGTTATCTCCTGGGTCCGTGCCCAGTTTCTCACTTCACAGAACCTCATGCTCGCTCCAAGCTATCGACTGCACTTTTCACACCGAGGCTCTTCCGGGCCGCAGCGCCCACATGTATCCGGGCCTCCAGCTACGTTAGCATGTCTCTAGCGTGAGACCTGGCCTCCCGCTAGTTCTACTTGCCCAGGTCCTTGTTGCAATTACTTTAAGTAATCGCTAAAGGAGGTCCCTTTGTTGTAAAAGGGACTGATTGACATTATGGATTTATTGCTGTCATTTTTTGTAATCACGAATCAAAAGATGCGTAGAACAGCAATCAATGAAAATTATCAATTGTTCTGTATTAAATTAACACATTTACTCTGTAGACAGTTAAGAAGAAAAAAGATTTAGATTTTCGTGAAATAGTAAACGTGGTACAATTATAGTGCTAAACCAACAATAGAGTTGTTATCATAAAGAATAAACCATTATTATTATATTAGTGAACAAGTAAAACACCTAGCAACCCTAATTCCGCATGTCATTGTGCTACTGCGTAGGCAACTCTCACTCGCATGCCGTCCTCTACCAGCTATGGCTATGCTTGCTGTAGCTGTTTCAAACTTACTTAACTACTATGGTGTGGTTAAGAGAAAAGTCATGTCTTATTCGTGAATTTTATGAATGTTTGTCAAGTCTTCATATTTCTCAACTGCTACTTCTAAACCTCTCTTTCGTCCTTTTTCAGTGGGTCTCCCAGCTATCCGTAGCTCACTAGCGTTGAGGCCACCTCTGCAGGCTGGCAGCATTTTTCCATCGCGAATATCACAAGCGCCCTGTGGGCCTACAGCTACATGCAGCTGTAAACAAGGCAAAGCTGCTTACGCTTGGCAACCCTAACATGCCCTCAACATCTCGGGTCTGTCTCCTGTCACTTTCTAATCCGTTTTCCTTTTTCATTGGCCTCCACTTTTATTAGCACACACACCGCATGAGCTGCCTCAAGGGGTTGCAATCTGTGCAGGCTGCACAGCTCTCCATCATTTTCACCCCTCAAATATCACAACCGGGCCGGCGTGCCGTACAGCTACAGCAGGCTGAAACAAGCCCAACTGCCTTCCGCTTGCAACATATGCCCTCAGCATTTCAGTCTTTCTGCCTGCTTACTTGGTAATCTTTTTTTCCTTTTCGAGTGGTGGCCTTCAGCTCCAGATAGAGCTACACTAGACGATTCGCCTCTGGCGAGCTGTTGCAGGCTGTACAGGCTCTACAGGTATGTCAACACCCACTGACCCCGCTTCCGGCGTGTCCTACAGCAGCTGTAAGAATCATGGGGGGCTGTGCCCGTCCGCTTGCTAACTCAGGCCCACTCCATTCCTCAGCGCTTTCCTTCCTCATCCCGTTTCCTAATGACCCCTATTTTTTTCTTTTTAGGTGGCCTCGCATCTCACCATAGCAGTCCACTTAACCCGAAGCCGATGTAAACCTCCATTGCTTGCCTCGCCTGACGCAATTGCATCCTCACCCACGTGCTCTTCCTCATAACGTCCCTACTTGCCATCAAATATTACTGTTGTTCTTCCAGATCAAGTTCCCCGGCTCCCCCCACTCGCCCCTCGAGCCTATCAATGATGCAGCTAGCCATCAGCAGCCCTGCGGCAGTGCCCAGACTTGGCTGCTCCATCACACTGCAACTGCCTCACTCCTCTTCTCAAACCAATCCACTGCAGGCGCCTTCAGCTACAGCCTGCAACCGCAACGTCGCCGTTCTGCTGGCGTAAGATTCCCAACTCCTATCCTTTTCCCCATTACCTTTCTAACGTCATTCTCCTGTGGCAGACGTTAGCGTGAGGCTGCCTCTGCTAGCCATTCAAGCTCCGCCACCTTACTCTTACCCTTCCGCTTCTCCTTTTTCCTATCAATGGCCAGCAGCTGCCGCTGCAGACGTCCAAGCAGAGCATCATCAGCCAGCAATGCAAGCTTACTGGCCTCCTCCCTCATTTCCTAATACCTCTTCCTACGTGCTTCCCTAAGAACCAGAGGCTAATCCATGAGTGAGGCTGCCTCAGCAAAAGGTTTTTTTTACGACTCGGCCCGCCCTCCTTATTTTTTCCTTCCTAAACCTTCTCTCGACCTCGTCACACCCCCCCTAGTCTAACCTCAGGTTACACCCTTTCCATTCACAGTCAGTCCCAGTACCACTTACCCCCACCGATGTTGCCAAGCGAAGCCTCAAAGCTCGCAGAAATTCAGACGCTGGCTCCTGAGACGGAAACCCTCGCCAACGCAACCCTAGTACCTCACTGTTCGCTAACATCCGTATTCCTCATAAGAACGCATCTCCCTTAAAAACCTAACGTGTCACTGTGGATACTCCCTGGATTGTCGATCCTCCAAGCATTTCCCACACGCCCTGCAGAACCATCCAATCGTTATCTACTGCTTTGTGAGATGATTTAAAAAGCTTTCTATCGCACCTGCCGACTGCTCCGGGTACAACCTGCATTCCCGATTTCCCACTCATCACATCTGTTCGTTTCGCCCTACCTTAACAAATCCCTTTAAGAAAACCTCCATGCGTTGTGGGGAGCCCAACGAATCAATCAAAGGGTTTCTAAGCGGCTCATCCTAAATGATTATTATTTTTTTTTTTCTTCACAAATTAAAACTACAGTGCCGCCCCTCTTGCGTAGACCCTGAAATAAACCAATTCTCAAACATCTTCTTTGATCAGAGGAATTCAGTGCTCCTCATCATCCTCCAGCAATCCCGGCCGCTAGCGCAGCCGTCAAACTTTCGACCATCTTACATCTCTTTCCTCTAAATGTATCCACACTTCTCTGCACAGGGTACCTTCACTTCAGACACTTCCGATACCGTTTCGTAGAACCGTTCGACGCTATGTTCATCTCTGGCCTTTTTGTGGTTTTCCTTAGATGCTTGGACTCACCATATAACTTCTATTCAACACCCACCCAACTCCATGCCACTGTCTCCAACCTTTTTCTGGTGCTTGACAGCGGAAACTCCTATTTCATCAAACTCAGTAAATCAAGATGCCAGGAAAAAGCGAAGCTGTCACCACGTCTAACATCCCCTTCTTGATCGCTCCTTCCACGTTAAGTTGTCCGATGACTGTAACCATCCCACCCTCTCTTTCACACCCGTTTTTTGGTTCCAAAACATCTAATCCCAACGATTGTTTTCAATAAACTCGTCACAACCAGTCTATACCTGTAAGAAAGATTTTATCCAGCCACTCTGTCTCCATCGCTTCCAAATCGGGGGCAGTACCTTACAGCAGCTAAAAAAGGTCCTCTCATCCGCAGCAGATTCCAAGATATCAGTCGATGGTCCTATCGGACGCGCTTTCAGAGCTAATACATCCAGGACGCAAGAATTTTTCCACGACTACAAAAGTCCCCCATCTAATTCTTTCTGATGATTGTTAAAGAAATTTGAGGCTGTCTGCTTGGGGGCAATGCCCCTGCTTAATTTGATACTGCTCTTGGATACTGCTGCCACGGGCATTTGCCTGCTTTACATTTTGATACCGCCGCTGCAAAGTGCCCGCCCCAACGCATCATTTAAATTAAATACTGATCCACTGTACTGTCGTGTGTGCTGCAGTGCCGCTGTCATATTTTGATACTGAACTGACCCGCCGCGGTGCCCCGCTGGCGGGCACTGCCATCTGCCGGGCTCCGATGGAAGCATGATAAATTGTTCGATACCTACTGGCCACCGGCAGGGCCCCTGCTCAGTCGATACTGCCGCCGCTAAGTAAAAACCGCGGCTCAGTTGATACTCACGCCCGCTGTCAGGGCCCCACTTAATTGATACTCTGCCACTGCCAGCCCAAGCAGCAGTGACTCATTCGGCCGTTTCGAGACTATGTCTTATTTCAGCATTGGAAAACCGCCCGGGGCCCTCTCTAAGGGATCGCTTCACTTCTGATCGGCAGCCGAGAGCCGCGGCTCCCTTTCACCCTTGTCTTTTCGGTCACTCCAGCAAGGAATCCCTCCATAAAGTTGTTTCACAGAGTTCAAGGCTGAGTTCAGCCATCGGACAGGCTCGCCCCCTTCCGGGTGCAGCAGAGCCGTGACTCCCATGGTGTCGGTCATATGAGTGAGCCGCTCCACCCGACGCTTCCTTAAAAACCACGGCAACACGGATTCAAGCAGCTAAGAGGGACTCTCCCCATTCCGGTGCAGCATAGCTCACAGCTACCCTCGACTTCGAGATGCATCGAGAGTCCCCTCCCCCCCTTGGCCTTACCATCGTGTTCCTCTCTTGCATTTGGCGACAGGTCAGGGCTTGCCTATCTGACGTCATGAAGACGTCCCGCAAGCTCACCTATTTAAAGCGATACTTCACGACCCCTCCCCAGTCACACCTGCCGCCATTTCCCTGATCCTGGCCTCTCGCCAGGCGACGACCACAGTCTACCTACTTTTCTTCATGGCATGCATATTTTTGGGGGGCTACTTAGTTTTCTCTCTGGCTGCTGTCTCATGCCATTAGGTTATTTTGGGGAGTTCTCTGGGTTCGGGCTTTAAACCGAGCTCGGAGCCCTCCCTCTGGACAACACGCCAAATATGCTACTAATTGCTTAATCACATTATATGTTAGTGCGAACTCGTGAAATTGTTTTATTAACCAAAGGTTTGGGAGGAGCATGCACAATGACAGTGAAGCATTGAAGCAAAGGACAAACCCATATCTCACCTGCCGATAAAGATCTCACGCTGACCACTGGCCACGTCTGCATCACACGAGTCACTTTGCTTACGGGTGAGTGGATGGCGGTCTCCAGACAGTGCATCACATGGGATTGACACATCAATGTTGCTCTTACTCAGGCGCTTGCTGCCTCGGAGAGTGGGGCTCAGAGATCTCACCACACCTGGCTTTTCCTGGAAAAAAAAACAAAAAACACCGTATCCAAAATCAGTTGTACAGCCAGAAGTGTACGTTCCTCATTATCAAATTTTCACAGTTGTGGGTGTATTTGCTTCCTTATTATATTATTTATTATTATTATTATTATTAATTATTATATTATGTATTTCATTGTGTAGGAGCTAAATCTAATACTTTAAGCTACTGAGTTGTTTGATCCCAGAGTAATTAGGTTGACAAGCTTTCTTACTTTGATGTATGTTGTTTACTTCCTCTATTAGAAATGAGAAGACCATTCTTCTGTTTGCATCACCATACACAATTTATTGACTCCACAAACCACCAGCATGCATAATGTCCAATTTAGTATCCAATAGGCATGGGCCAGTATGAGATTTTGACGGTATGATAACCCTAAGCAAAAATATCACGGTATTGTCACAGCTCGAAAATGTGTTATTTTTAAATGACTGGGTAAAAAAAAAAACTTTTTCCGCTGAACACAATATATTTTGTTTTTGAGCAACATACAGAATATTACGAACACTAGAATTCGTTTATTTTTTCTTTGATTTGTTTCCTAAAAAGAAAAAAAATAAAGACTGACATCTTTATTTAACCTAAATCTGTAATTACAGTTATTTAATTTTAGTTATATAATTCATATACTTATCATCTATATTATGGCTGCACGATAAATCGCATGCGATATTAACGCGGCATATGGTGATGGAGTTTACCGCTGATTACAGAATGGCTTTATTGACAAGATGCGTGTTAAATATCGCATGAGATTTATCGTGCAGCCCTAATTTAAATGTTCAGTGAGGTAATTTCATATACATAATTTGATTTAATAATAACCCTATTTGAAGCAAAAACAGAATGTTCTGGCTAGTTTTGTGAAATTATACTACATGCCTGATGAAGTAAACAGCATATGCTCTGAATGAGATGCAGATTCACTCTCAGACAGCAGGTGGCACTTTTGGAACAGCAGCGATATAGTGTTTCCCTGATTACCGCTGTAAACAAAGCAGTGCTGCGCTGAAACACTGCTTTAATAGGGACTTTAATTTAATTAATTCGTCTCCTCTGCATCACCCTGTAAACAGCGTATGCTGTTCTGTGTCTGCTGCGTCACACGGATACGCTGTTTCCATTCTGATCAAATCACAACAATGTAGGAAACAGCGTATCCGGCATGACGCAGCTGACACAGAACAGCATACACTGTTTACAGGGTGATGCGGAGGAGACGAACTGTTGAATAAAGTTTTTTTTTTTCTTTTGAGCACAAAAATTATTCTTGTAGCTTCGTAAAATTACAATTGAACCACTGATGTCACATGGATTATTTAATGATGTCCTTACTATGTTTCTGGGCTTTGAACGTGGTAGTTGCGTTGCTGTCTATACAGGGTCAGACAGCTCTCAGATTCCCTCAAAATATGTCTTAATTTGTATTCCGAAGATGAACGAAGGTCTTACAGGTTTAGAACGACATGAGGGTGAGTAATTACTGACAGCATTTATGTTGGGTTAGGGTTTAAGCAAAACCAGCTGCTGGCCCGGCCCCAAACCGTTGCGATTGGTGCCCTTCAAGGCTTACTTCATGAGGTTCTTTGTGTATATTTGTCAAGGTCTTTAGGGCGTACAGCGCGCTATTTGCCATGAGACTCTCCTCCGTGACAGCTTAGAAGGCGAGTATATTTTGCATGGTAATTCTAGGTTGTTAGGACTATTGGCATATGACACGACTAAAAACCATTCTCCTTTGACACTAAGTGTCTTATGCCAAAAAACACTCGGCTATGAGCGTAACGCTCCGCCCTGAGATCATGGAACGAGCGTGTGTATGGGGAGCCCATCTCCTGTTTTACTCCGTACTGAAGTCTGATTTGTTCACGTTTTTGTAGCTGCACAAAGCTATGGTGCTTTAGCCCGCCAGAAAGGGTGGAGCCAACGTGTATATAAGTCGGCTCGCAGCGCCATTCATAAGGCCATTCGACTGAAGCGACAGTCATCGATTCGTGCAGCTTATAGCACGGCAAATGACACAACACTCGTTCCCTTATCTTACGTCAGTTTCACATTGTGTATGGGGAACGCATCCAATCACGCCGTGCTATGAGCAGATACAGAACGACCTGCTCTGCGAGCCCAGTCTCGGAGCACTAACAAGGACCCCTAAAAACCTGAGCACATTGCACCCCAAGCTGGTAGCTGAGAGCTCTAATATAACCACTTTGCCCAAGGGGAAGAGTGGAACCTACTTAAACAGATTAAAAACTAACCCCTGCAAGATTTAAGTGGAACATCTAAGGTTATAGAATTGGGCGAATGGGCCGGACGAAGAACAGCCGGCGGCCACACAAATTACACCAATAGATTACTGTCTGAGCCGGGACCTACGAAGGCCAGGAGGAGGCCATCCCTCTTGTGGAATGGGCCCTCACACCTATAGGGCATTGCAATCCTTCTGATGCGTATCGCATCAACAATCCAGCAAGAAAGTCATTGCTTCGTGCCCGGCAGCCCTTTATGGCGGCCTCCAAAGCAAACAAATAATTGCTCAGACTGCCTAAACAGGCTAGAGCACTCCAGGTATACTCTCAGAGCCCTCACTGGGCAGAGCATGTTTGGACCCTGCTCACCATCTGTAAAGGGAAGCACCAGTAGGGAGATCACCTGATCTCTGAATGGAGTTGAGAGTACCTTAGGAACATAACCATGTCTCGGTTTTAGGATGACCTTACAGTCATTAGGCCCAAACTCGAGACACGAGGCGCTGATCGACAGCTGCCCTTTTAGGGCCCGCAGGACTATAGACAAGTCCCAAGATGGCACAGTCTGAGGGCAAGGAGGATTCAGCCTCTGTGCACCCTTCAGGAACTTAACGATCAGGTCATTTCTGCCGATCGATTGGCCAGCTTCGAGAGAATGGTTCGCTGCGATAGCTGCCACATATATGAGGCGTGGAGGGAGCATGGCCAGAAGCTCCTTACAATAAAGACGTCGCACGTGGGACACATCACATGATATCGGGTCCAAACCCCATGCAGAACACCAAATAAGGAAGACCGACCATTTTTGTCTGTAAAGTCGTCTTGTAGACGGCGCTCTTGCCTCCAAAATGGTATTGCTCACTCTCGCTGGGAGCTGATCAAGCCCCCGTCGAGGCACCATACATGAAGGCTACACAGCTCCGGCCGGGAATGTCAAATCATGCCTTTCGCCTGCAAGAGAAGGTTCCTCCTCAGCGGAATGGGCTACGGGGCTGCTGCACTAGCTCCGGGAACCAGGCCTGGTTCCTCCAGAACAGGGCCACTAGGAGGAGAGGGCACTTGGTCTCCCTGACCCACCTGATGACCTTAGGAATCAGGGTGATCGGGGGAAAAGCGTATAGGCGAGAACTGGGCCAATCGTGGGCCAGAGCATCTCGCTGTATCGAAAAATATGTTGGGCAGTGAGAGTTGTCTTCTGAGGCAAAGAGGTCGACCTCTGCCCTCCCGAAGACTGACCAAATCTCTTGAACCGTTTGAGGGTGTAGTGCCCATTCGCCCGGGGCTACCTTGCCTCTGGACAGCATGTCCGTGCCAAAGTTAAATCTGCCCGGCACATTAACCGCCCTTAGCGGGAGGAGTTCCCTGTGTGCCCAAAAGAGGAGGCGACGAGCCATCCTGCAAAGAGTGTGTGACCTGAGACCGCCTTGATTATTGATATAAGCCACCACTGTCATGCTGTCCAACCGGACCGAGACGGGGTGGTTTTCAGGGCTAAGAAAACCGCCAACATTTCTAGGCAGTTGATATGCAGACGTTGCTTCGGGGGCTGACCAGCAGCCGAAGGCCGAATTGCCCTCCAGCAGGGCGCCCCAACCTGAGTTGGAAGCGTCCGTTGTGACTAGCTTCCTTCTGGAGATCATGCCTAATCTCATTCTTGTTTGGAACAGGTGAGAGGTCGTCCAGGGGGCCACAACCTTGACACAGTGGTGGTCTACCCTGGTGGTGAAGCTGCCCCAGGCGCCAGGTGTGGGGTGGAATGCGGGCCTTAAGCCAAAACTGAAGGGGCCGCATGTGAAGCAGGCCCAGGGG